>JAOTRH010215375.1:0-10730 GCA_034768845.1 Heliamphora exappendiculata
CCACTTTTGGCTAGGGTTTCCAAGAGGTTCTATTGACGGCCGCCACAATGAACATGGCGGTCGCCACTTCTGACAATAACTTGGGCAACAAGTTATCGATGGTTTGGTACAATTTCATTGGTTCCGGAGATTTTGAAGGGTTTTGATGACTGGGTACAAATAACGAGCTTGGATAAACTCCCGAGGATCGTACTGAGGCACTATTCCTCTTGTTTTCATCATCGGATTTGCCTAAGATTAGGCGGGGTCAAATTGGGGTGTCTACAGGCAACAAGAGAGTTCGAATACAGGAGAATGGTTTAACCTCTAATAAAAGTCTTGAACTTGAACCACTTAGTCTCTAGGTTATATATATTAGAATAGAACTCTTTGACTAGGTCCCCCATAACCTCACTTTCAACTTCTAGGAAATGGGTCCATCCTAATTGGTCAAACATCTTGGGGATTCGAAATTCAGCAAAATCAGATGCAATTACCTACTTCTCTAGCAATAAAGGTCTGTCAGCAAACAGATGAGTGTACTTCTTCTCACCCTCAAGAGACCAAAATCGAGCTTTGTCATACTGAGTGGGGTTGCGCCTAGTAGTCTTCTTAGTGCGGGTATGCATTGTCCTGTTAAGATCAATTCAAGTGACATGAATAAGATCCTGAATGAATGTACAAACTCAAAACACAGTGCAAATATCCAGTCTTGACCGATGAACATTAGATGATAAGTTTAGCCCAACAAAACATAGATAATCAATATTCAGTTCAAAATGAGAATGAATAGAGGCATGGCATAAAAAGAAAGATAGATAAAGAAAGTATGTAGCATTGTGACAAACCAATTCTGAGCTATGAGAGTCAAAGTCAATAACAATTCTCAAAACAATATTCAAGATCAATAGTCAATGTGCAATGGAAACTCTCAAATCGGAGAATCAAGTTCAAATCCAGTAAAGATACACAACTTATCAAAAGCCAATGTGCAATGCTAAGCAGTAATGCAAATGCAATGGAACTTCTCAAACTGTGAGACATGTACCAAGAGTACCAATGACTTCTCTAACAAGGGCTAAGGTCAATCAACCACTTGTAAGATCTGAAAAAATAGTGACACACATTTCTCAGATCATATACTTTGTATCAGACGAAATCAAAACCAATACGCTTCTTATTCAGAACTCTTATCGAACAGTTGGTGTGCAAACCTCAAAACAAAAGATAAACACTTCAAAGAAAAACATAGTGAAGCACAAAACCCAACTTCCATCAAGTCCCTAGAGTCGAAAACGAAGCGTAACCCCTTGATGTGGGTAAGAACCCTAGAATCCCTACCATAAGCTAGAGCAACCTAAAAAACCCGAAGATCACAGCCAAAAAAACATTTTAAAAAACCCTAGAATTCGGTCAAGGAGAAAAAAAACTTTAGATTCGTATGTCTTAAGATGAATCCATCACAATCACACAAACCATACTCAAAACACATGATTAGGGCAAGATTTAAAAAAAACGAAACACATCGCAAACCAAGAGCCCTAAGAGAGAACCCGCATATATCACAAGAGATTAAAGAGATAAGATCTTACCTAGAAGCAATGATGAGAAAAATCGAAGCCCTTTGAAATAAAAAACTTACCCCTTTCGAACCAAGGAGGAAAGCCACAGAGGGTCTCAAGAGAGAGATAGAGGGGGAAAAAATGAAAAATAACTCTTGATGCTCTATTTTTTAAAACACGAGTTCGCGACAGTCTGCTCGAGCGTACAGAGGGCCGCTCGAGCAATGTGCAAGGTAAGACTGAGGACACTTATACCCGCTTGAGCAAATAGATAGCTTAAACGAAGAATAACTTGCAACAAAAGGAACTTTTTATCCACTCGAGCGCATAGAGAGAGGCTTGAGCAGTTCACTGGCCGAACTAAACCTAATGAAGTAGAACAATGAATTTGAGAGGAGCAGAAGGTTGAATTTGGCATTTTGATAGAAAACGACTTATTATCTAGATAGAAAAACTAGAAACAGATTCTCTAAACTGTAACTCAGACTCTCAGACAGATAAGTATAACTCATTTGTAAAACATGAAAAAATAGAGTCACAAAAACCTGTCAAGAAAGACTTACAAAAGTCATACAGCAAACCTTTGAAGGACTTATTCACATGGGCAATGGTTAATATATTTGGGATCAATGGACGTTAGACACAACGAGAAATCAATCAAAAAATACGCAGCTTGAAGTCAAACCAAGTAAGGTCCCAATGTATATCTGTTGAAGACGTATAGAAGCTCCCCCTCACAAAGAACTGTACATAGAAAAAAATTATGTTGTATTTGGCGACTTTCACACTAATACGAATGAAAAGGCAAGATTCGCATAGGTAACTATTTCCATTAGCATGAAAGTACATTTGTAGAAATGGCGACTGGTGCACCACAATGAACGAAAAAACATGATTCATATAGATAGCAATTTCCACAAACAAGTTAAAAAATGTAGCATAACCAGCGGCTTTCACACTATACCAAACGAGAAAGCAAGGTTCGTATAAGTATCTATTCTGTAAGCATTATATAGCATACACAATTCTGAGTGAGAGTAGAGCAATTGCTAGATAATCAGATGAGGGTGATTATAGATATCAACATCAACAATGGAATTCTACTGTAACAGTAAATCAAATAGTGTTTCCCAACCCATATTCAGTCTGTGTTACATGTATATTTAACTGCACATACAGTAATTATTTCATGAAAAAATTGTCTCAATGATTCATAGTAAACTTGTTCTTTCATGTCTTCCTGACAGCAATCCTTTAGACAAGTTTTTGAGGCGTTTCACACAAGATTAAACCACTGGTTCGAATTCAGAGGACAGCTGAGAATAGTAAAAACAAAAAAAAACACAATTTTTAAAAAATTTTAATTTTAACTCAAAATGTCAATTCCAATTGATTTCCTAAGAAATTCAAACCGAAGTACTTCAAGAGGTTTTATCAACAAATCAGCCAATTGCCTTTCAATGTCAATGTACTCAAGAGTGATATTGTTATTCTCAATTAACTGGCGAATGAAATGATGCCTAATATCAGTGTACTTAGTCTTAGAGTGTTGGACCGAATTTTTTGAGATGTTTATAGCACTTGTGCTATCTCAGTAGATGACAACAGACTCTTGGTTAAGACCATAATCAGACAATATTTGTTTTATCCAAAGTAATTGAGTACAACAACTACCAGCAATAATATACTCAGTCTCGGCAGTAGATAAGGATATACTCAGCCTTCAATGGATATCCATGCGTGTCTCTAAGAGTTTGATTCTCTATAGCTCTACTCATAGGTAACTTTGAATCAATTGTCTAACCATTCTTTAGCCTCTCTACAGTAATAGACTTTGTCATCTATGGACTAAAGCTATACCAATACCTTTGGTCCACCTAAAGATATGATTTTGATATCCAGAACACCTTCTGACATCATTGCTTCTTGAATCCCATGAACGAGCCTCCAATCTTTCACCACTCCCACCACGCTCCTCTTGATCCATTCCATATCAGTATCACCTTCAGGGATGTTCACTATGCATTCCTCCTCTTTGAAGGTAGGAGTCACTTTACTTTTAACCACCTGGCTGTAGGATCTCACATCTATGATGGCTGCATTACCGGGAATTGTTAAGTTTCCATTCCCAACTTGTTTGTTTTGAGGCTTGCTCTCCTTCATCTCTAACTTTTTGTCTGGTCCATATTGTACGAACTTTACCACTAGCCTAATAACCATTGAGTCTGCTAATTGCCAAAAGCGCAGCTCTCTTTTTCAGAAATCAAACAAAACTAAATCTTGAGTTTGTACTATGTCTCTTCTTTGCTAGCATAAAAGCATCCATCACTTTTCCAAACTTGTAGAAGATCTCTTTGAGCCACAATCTATGTATATTGTGTGGAAGATTGCCCACAAATATCGTAATAGTTTCCTTGGCCTGGGGGTTTTAGGTGTCTCCTGTTCTCACTCTCACTCTCTTTCATTATTCTAACACTCTAAAATGTATTCCTAGTTGGACTAAAGTTCAAAATAAGTTTACAGAGAGAAAAAAAAAACTCTTAAATCTTGTTTTTAGCTATTTTTTGCTTTTCTAATTTTTATGATAAGAATCTATGAACTAGTTGGTTTTAAGTAGTGTTGTAAAAACTCACTAAAAACATAAATAAAACATGTATGAAAAAAGTTATACCAAACACTGGAAAAGAATGATTTCAAATTCCATTATAATTTAACTCTGAGTAGTTAGAGCCTTTATTTTTGTCTCTTATTTGTGATTACTCGCTCATCGGCTATCTGTGCATGTATCACAGTTCTTTAGCTAGTTAATTCGTTTCCGATATCGTTTAATCTTTTCATAGTATTTTCAACACTACTAATCATTTTGACTAGTCAAAATAATAAAAAAAATTACTCTCTCTATTTTGTTCAATCATTTTTTTTTATGTATGCACTCCAATTTTACTATTTATTTTAGTTAACCATCTAAATTTTTAAATTTATTTTATATATTGCTATTTATATAATTTAGAGAGCTATAGAGACTAACTAAATTTGGCTAACCAATAAAAGAATAACAAAAATAAAAAATCATTTAAAAAGTTTGTTGAAGACTCAAATATCATAATAACTAATTAATTAAATAGCTAACAAGTACCTTTTAAAAAGTCTGTTGAAGTTGCTCAATCGCCATCATCCTAAAGTTTTGTTAATTCGCAGAACTATCCTTAGAGAGGAAGGTAATTAAAGGAAAACAAAAAATAAAAACAAAAAAAAAGAATATAAATTTCTGCGTATTAATCAATTGTTACAAGGAATGTCTCTTGCCGTCACTATTAGAAAAATGACTTTTTTTTGTCTCCAAAGTTATTTGCATTGGCTCTAATGCCAACGCAAAAAGTAAATTTTTGTGACAAAAAATTCTACTGACACAAGTAATTACAAAAATGCACATTGGTGGTCAATCGCAATAATTTTAGTTGTAAAAACGTGTATTTTTAACACCGTTATTCCCATTTTAAAAGCTGATAAATAAAATAGAAAATTGGTGAATAGTATAATTTATAGGTCGTTTACTGTTTTTATCCAGTATAAAAATTTTTAACGAGAAAGATCTATTCTCATAAAAATTTTAACGCGCAAGATCTTTTTAGAATAAAAATATCTTAAAACAGATAAATTTATTTATACATTTTCAATACAAGTATAAAGAACACAGATAAATTTATTTTTCTATTATTGAAAGCACGTGTAAAGAATACAAATAAATTTATCTGTCTTATTGAAAATACGTATAAAGAATACAGATAAATTTATCTGTGCCTTTTCAAAACATGCATGAAAAATCTAAATAAATTTATTTTTGTTTATTGAAAGCACGTGTAAAGAACATAAATAATTTTATCTGTGTTATTGACAATACGTATAAAGAATACAGATAAATTTATTCGTGCATTTTTAAAATATGTCTAAAGAACACATATAAATTTATATGTTATGAACGCACGTATAAAGAAGAAAACACGAATAAATTTATCTATTTTATTGAAAATGCGTATAAAGAATAGAAATAAATTTATTTATTTGCATTATTTGTATTGAGATTCAAACAGATAAATTTATTTGTTTGCATGGTATTTTTAAAAAAAATTATACAATTAAATCTTGCGCGTTAAAACTTATTTTTTGAATCATTAACCGAAATCTCTTTAAAAAAATTATATCGTTTTAAATCTTGCGCGTTAAAATTTATTTTTTAAATCGAAATCTCTTTAAAAAAATTACATCGTTTTAGCCAACGGATAAAACACATTTTAGGTATCATATAATAATTGGGTAACCGATTAACTAATACCAATCAAAACGAAAACAAAACATATTTTAGGTATCATATAATTAAACATCTCTCACACACAAAGATATATGTTTATATATTCACTACTTTACAATACAGAATGAGCCAAGATTTAAGAACCGGCGGATACGTATTAGCTACATATCAAAATTTTAGATATTTATTAATATTCATATCAATCAGTATTATTCGATATCAATTAATTAATCTGTAACAGTATTCTGGTACGTATAAATAAACATCTTAATAACCACCAGCACCACAACAAAAGCTAAACCAGAGAACTTTCAGTATTATCTTCTTTCTTTCTGCGATGAATATCCATCTGTTTCAAGCTACTAACCTACAGATAAAAAGAAAATCTTGATTTAAAAGAGAACAAAATTAGAAAAAGAAAAAGAAATAGGCATAAATATTATTAAATTAGATTAATGCAGCTGACCTTAACAGGAGAACTTGCAGTGTCCTCCAAAGAATCATCGCCGGAAATTTCTTTGGTTCTTGTTTTTTTGAAACTAATTTTCTTGGGCGTCACCGCCGGTGAGCTTCCCATTGGAGAGCAAAAAGCGACATGATTATTAGTGTTGGATTTCAATGGAGAAGAAGAAGATGAATCAGAAACCACAGAATAATTATGGCTGCCAACAAAATTATCAGCAGAGAAAGAAGTGTTTTCTTCTTCTTCTTCTTCTCTTTGTTTTGAGAGGAGATCTTCAAAATAAGAAGTCCACCCACTTTCCTCAGGAACCTCTGGTGTGCTTTCTGGATCATCAGATTTGTTCAGAAAAGAACTTACTAATGAATTCTCCATCAATCTAAGAGAAGAATATAGCACAGTGAGAGAGAGAGAGAGAGAGAGAGAGAGAGAGAGAGAGTTTTGTTTTGCAAGAATATGTAGACTTTTCAAAAAGAGAGAAAGACATATAACAGAAAGGGTTGGTTATTAGATGGAGAAAAAGGACACCCATGATGTAGAATCTTGATGTGGGACACGAGATGTTAAGGAAGTTAAAATCAGCAGTTGGAACAGAAACCAGAGAGGGGAGGGAGGGGGAATTACTGAGTACTCTTGGAATATTATATCGCATCGTTTACCTACTATTTTTGATAAATAAAAAATATTAATTCATATTAAGTGAATTATTTTTATCTTTTATCTGTCCAACCAGAGTGAGCTACCATTGTGCTACCCAGAGTCAGACGCAGAATTTTAATTTAGGAAAGATAAATTGTTCTTATAAATTTTTAGTAATATTATGTTTTTTAAAAAAATATTAGAGAAATGAACTTATATAATTTTGAAATATTTTAAACTAATACTACTATAATAGTACTATAATAATAAGTTTTTTTAAAAATTTAGAGGATGCGGCTGCCCCTTCCATTTCTCTTTGGGTCCGTCTATGGTGTTACTTGGAACATTTTTTCATTACATGATTGGATATGAGTACTATATAGGTAATGCCGCATTGTGCTCCGAAACTACTGAATAATTATTCGATGAGCGCAGAAATTTTTTTGTTTGGGGAATTCTTTTCAAAATTTTATCCCACAATTTAGACAAATCATGAGCTGATTGAAAATTATAAAACTTTTAGTTTATTTTCTAAAAGAAAAAAGCCTATTGCAATTTTTTTTAGAATCATATTTAACGTGTTACGCAAAAGGTCAGTCGTATAGAATAGTAAGCATTCAATAATAATAACAATAAGATAATTAAATATATTTAACAATAACATGTACAATGCTACTTATAGACAAAAATATTCAGAATATAAAAAATAGTAATTAAAATTATAAATATTTCTATTTACTTTTTTATGAATTATAAGAAAATAGATATAAATATAAGTATATATATAATGTTGAGATTCGTCATATATAAAAATACGATAACTAATATATATACTATATATAAACGGGTTAAAAAAATATAAACTATAACTAATTTTTTTCTTTATTTTTTTACTCAATCTACCAAATCCAACACACTCACTCCTTAGTGCGGGTTAGAACGAGTTGATAAATTGTTTTCACAACCCAAGCAGTTATTTGGTGAAGTTTTTCGTGTGAGATATGTTAATCCACATTTGCTAATTAAGTACAATACAAAAGTTATCTATTTAATGTATATCTAAATTTTTTATTTATATATTAAAAACATATGTCACTAGCTATTTTAAAAATATTTAATAATTTTTGAAAGAGAGAGGTTGACCATTGTGGTTCTAAAAGGACTTTCACAAAATGTAGGCAAGCCATTTTCCTTGTTTGCACTTCCATTTCAACCATTTGCATTAAATGAGTGAATAGCTCTTTTACTTCTTGGTCCTCACTAGTGACTCAAATAAAGAGACACATCAAGGAAGAAAAAATGGGAGCCCAATTTGGACAATGAATGGACTTATTCTGTTCTTGGAGATTATAAAATCCTAGCAAAAAGCCCAAAGCAACCCCTGACTTTGCCAGCCTTCTTGAACAAACAAGATGACCCTTTTGGATAGGAGACTTGAATAAAAATAACCCAAATTTAACTTGGGTTAAAAACCAACCAGGGTTAAAAACCATTCAGGGTATTTGGTATAACTGAAATTAAAAACTTATAAATTATAGTTGAAAAAATATAACTATAATTTCAAGCAAAGTTACATATGTTTGTTACAACTGTATGCTTAAAATTTTGAGCAATAGAATTTATATTCATTAATTTAAAATAAAAAATTACAAATAAAAAGCTAAAAGCACATCTAATTGAATTTCTTAACTTTTTTACTAAATTATATGCTAAAAATTTTAAAAAATTTTCTAACAAATGCCGCTGACTTTGGTAAGGCATGTTTGTTTAATTATGCTCACTTCTCATAGTCTCACAAACTAAGCCCACCGTTGAATCCACCATGGTATATATACGCCTTTGTACCCAGGAGAAAAAAACCTTTATATGTAAGCACAAAAACTACATTTGGGCCCAATGGGGTTGGGATGTATTTAGGCTAATAAAGCCCACTGTACTGTTGCCGTAGGTCCAACCAATTTCAAATTGTATTTGGGGGTTGTGTTTGTTACCACTTAAATTTAGGTTTTAGCTTATAGTTTGTTTATAATTTTTTTATTTATAACTTATGATTCTAAATTAATAAACACAAATTTTATTATTTTAAGATATAAATTTATTTATTTTTCAAATATTTATAATTTCTTTTTAAAATTAAAACCCCATTCAGTAGTCTGATTGACATTTTGTGATTGCACTTAGACTCCACACTCTGGCCGTGCTTGGAGTTAAGAATTGGAGGTGCAAATTGGATTTATCATCTGGAGTACTTTTTTATCCTATGCTTATTTATTAAATTTGTGTCCGAATTCAGTGTCCTAATTGAACTACATATCCCATATATGAGGAGTAATTAGTCTTGACCGCAGGAGGTAAGATATTTAGTTTATGAATTAGAAAAGATAGGGTATGTTTGGATCGATGAAAAAGCTTTGGACCGTATTAGATTTAAAAACATGGGGAACCTATATTTCAAATTTTGTCTCATAGAATAATTAATTCCGCGTTTCGACAAATAATTTGACAAATATTGGATTAGTAATATTCAATTCATGGTATTAGTAATACTAGGTCCATTGGTATTATTAGTTTAATGGTTCATATTATCTTTTTTCTTTATTTAACGGTAAAAAAATATTTTTACAACTATTTTCTCATTCTTTATCATACTCTAACTAAATATGAATTAAATTTTTTACTGTACATATAATTCATTTCATAATTGTTTGATATTACAAAAAATATATAGAATTTATAGTATTACTTATATTTCTTATCTTATTCAATTCTATCTATATTACCAAACGAGTCCACGAGGGATGAAGTGTGAAAAGATAATTTTGCTATTCAATTTTACTTTTATAATAATATTATTATTTTTAACTAACTTTTTGTATCTTTATTTGTATTTTTTAAATATTTTGATATAGTTATTAGTGATTTTCTTTCGTTCCATTTTATACTTTTTCAATTTTTAATTTTACTTTTCTTTTTGCTTTTTTTTTTAAACCTGGATTAGTTCGGAGTAAGTTTAATAACATTTTTTTGCTTTGTAACATTATTAGTGATATTTTTTATTTTTATTTTTTCAGCTCTAAAATTATCTATTTTTACTTTTTGACTTGTTGATCTTATTTGAATTTTTAAAATTTTTGATCTCATTTAAACATTTTTCTATTTGTAGTCTTATTTGATAATATTTTAACTGCGTTTGCTCAATATACATATAATTAAATATTTTACTACAAAGTGATATGAAAAAAGAAAAAATTGTTATTGTGTTCAATTTCAAAATCATCACTAGAAACAATAGTGATGTGAGCTGCACCAATTAATAAATAAATTATTAGGTAGCAATGTAGTTCTTAAATGTAAAAATAATGTTAAGTTTCTAATACAGGGGCCTTTTGTCATAATATTATTATTATTCCTAAATAATTCTTACTTTATTAAAATAAACAAAGTATTGGATTAAGTTTCAACTGATAAATATTTATTTTATTAAATAAACAAACACAAGATTGGACTGAAGTGGAGACAATTAATCAAAAACTATTTTGTATTCTAAAACAGCTAGTTCTGGGACTTTTAATCCATGTTAAACTCCAAATATGGTCTTTGTGCTGTGCCTTGGCCCACAGACAGCAGACTCCTTGTTGGCATCCCAAGCCCAAGCCCAAGCCCAACGAACTCTTGGGCTGAAGATTGTACTTAGGCCCAAGTTGGTTTTGGACGAGCCCAGCCGTAAGCGATTAAATTTTAATCATCTTGGATGGCAGACCCAAAAGATTCTTCACATGTG
>JAOTRH010215396.1:0-10730 GCA_034768845.1 Heliamphora exappendiculata
TTTAGGGGGTGGTTTGGGAGTGGTGGTTTTGAACGAAAATAACGGTTTTGATGGCGATTTTGAGAGCGATTTTGTAGTTTTCGTTAAATTGAACGAAAATTATAACGGTTGTAGTCTCTTTGATATTAAAATTAAACATGAGGGGGTGCTAGTACAATTTTTAAAACTATATAAAATTTTTTTATTTTTATTAAAAATTTCAAAAGAGTCAATAAAATTTATTCTAAATAATTTTATTTATCAAAAACACTGCATTGGAGCACTTTGCCTATGTTTGACAGTTCAAATAAAGTTGAACGTAAACGTGTCTGGCATCTTGGGTTGGGGGTTAAAGTAGTTTACGTGCTCCCTCAACCACCGCAAAGAAAGTAGTTTACGTCTGTCCAATGCGTCCATGTACTTTCCACAAAATTTCAGGTCGCCTCCTCCCATTTATGCATGTGATTCATATTCAATTCCCAAACAAAGTGTGTCTTCAAACATGCTAATTTCTTCAAGTAACCTTATCAACATCATGATGTATACATATATAAACTCTATAAATAGGTGGGCTTATCGCCTCTTTTTGGGAATTTAACAAAATTATTATTAGTAATTTTTAATTTTTTATTATTAATTTTAACAATAAATGATAAGTTTTTTTTAAATATTTACAATTCTTGTTATAATTTATAAATATTTTTTATATTTTAGCTATAAGTTATAATTATTATCAAATACTTATAACTTTTGCTACAAGTTACGATCTATAAGTTATTAATTTTAACAATCTCAAATAACATTGGACATGAAACTCAAGTTTGGGCCACAATGTTAAAATTTTATTTATTTACTAAGAATATTATTTTTTTTAGATGTAAAGTAATGAAAAAGAAAGAAAAAAAGGCACAGAGATTTAATTTATTTACATTACTTTCTTAGCTTGTAAGAAAATTTGTAAAAAAATATTATTTTTAACTTTTTGGCGAAGCATAATTTTGGGTTCTTGCATAATAATTTTTGGGGAAAGTTTTTTTTTTTACCTAAAAATTGTTATTGTGAGACCTATATTTTCTTCAGACAACTGAACAAATATGAAAAAAAATATTTTTCATTTTTCTTTTCTATCAATTGAACAAAGATTAAGGTGCATACAACAAGAGCTAACTTGATTGATAATAACTTTAAAAACTAGCTCTTTTTTTTTTAAAAGCTAAAAACCTAAATTAAGTCTAAAGTAAGTTGTTTGTTAAATTAGTTTTTAAGTTATTTTTTTTAAAACTGATTGATTGAATAAAAAGTTAAATCTTTTATTTTTTATTCAACTTAGAAAATATTATCTTTTTATATAAATGATTATGGAGATTATATATAGTTACTATTAGTAATAAATAAGTTATCAAGTAAATGTATTATTATATTTTAAAATTTTAAATAGAATATTTTATATATTAGTGTTTTAATTTGACCTTTTAATTTTAATTATTTATTTATTTTTTTACCATATGAACTATATTTTTTTGTTTGCATTTTTAGTAAAGCTCATGAGTCCGCCAGAGCAAGATTGACAACTAGTTTAAGAATTAAATTTTTATTTAATTTTTTTTGTATTTTTAATTAAAAAAGCTAAATTACGTTCTAATATAAATACAATATATATAATTCCACATATATATGTATTTGTGTATGTATAATGTATTAGTTGAATAAGACGCTTAGGTGGGTTGGATGTCGATGGCTTGGCGTATACGAAGCTGCTCATCCTTTTAAACAAAAGACTTCAAACATTTCTGTTTTTCCCTTCTTTTGTTATGCATGGAAGATAAAACAGAACAAGAAGCAAACACAAACAACGTAGATAACTTTATATATATATATATATATATATTATTTTTAATCAAATTTTTTTACGTTAAAGTAAAAATATTTAATAAAAAACCAAAAAAATTCAAATAATATAAAAAAAAACCACTTTAAAGCTTTTGCAAGGATTGTTTTTCGTTTTTAGTGAAACTTTGTCAATTTTAGCGAAAAGAACTATATTTTTAGAAACATTTTATCATAATGAACTGAAAAAATAAAAAACTTAAACCAAAATTTAAAAGAAAAAAAGCATAAAAAAGAAAAAAAAAGAAAAAAAAAAAAGCTATCACAAACAGTGGTTTTAAGTTTCTTATTATTCTATCGCCCCCTACCGCTTAATTATTAATTTTTTAGCCAAATAAAGTAATTAATTAATGGGGCTCTTGACTTTGTTTAATATTCGTTACATGCATGAGACGGCTTAATCACGCACTGTGACACCTCATTCCGTAGGATTAAAGGACCGCCCAACAAACTCAGATCAATTTCATTTTTTATATAAATAATAAATTCGATAAATTCTACGTAATGAACGAATTTAATTATAAAAATATATCATAAAGACGAGCCAATCGAAAGCACAATTAGCTGTCCTTCGAGATCGCACGTCCGTCTCTCCCGACCAGCAGAGCAGAGCAGCGAGGCACAACGGTACCCTCGCCAGGAGCCGTTCTCGAACCAGCAGCAACTACATATTTTTATTTTCCTAATTAAATTGGGTATTGAGATTGGTCACAAAAAAAAAAAAAGAAAGAAAAAAGAAACCCAATTTTGTGGTTTCGACCAATCTCTTAAGGAAGTTAAGGTCGAGTTTTGTGCAAATTCTAATTCTACGGCTAATAAATATTCGTATCAAATGATGATGCATTGGTCAATTACATATGTTAAATCAATTAAAAATAATTATTTTGTTTTTGTATTTTGAAAAACTAGTTCCAAATATATGTTTCAAAACATGCACAAATCGACCGTATTTATGAGATTTTTAAAATCTGTTTTGCATATTTTTTATTTAGAAAACACAAGCGAACATTAGTTAAGACGAAGGATCTTAATTTGTTTAAGTTGACCTAATGATCATGTGTGCGATTATAGATTGCGGATCCTAATCACCACCATTTTTCGTTGTTATTGTGGTGTATGTTTACCTTTAATGGTAAGACTTATTAGTAGAAGAATAGGGTTGCTTGCAATGCAAGCTAAATAGTTGGCTGACATGAGAGAATGGGGTGTTCTTGTGGTCTTGGGAGTTTTTGTTCTCTGTTTTTTATTTTTTGTTTTTTATTTTAATTTTAAGTTAAATAAGTAAAAAGTTTTTTTTTCGTTTAAAAAGCGACTTTAAACTATTATGTAACAAAATATTATGTTTTGATAATTAATTTTGTGATTTTAAACAAACAAAGAAGTTAAAAGCTCGAGCCAAGTGGGATAGAAAAATAGGATAGGGTACGTAGGGAAAGACAAGGCAGGGCGGGGAAGGGAAGGGATGTGATCCTTCTTCTACATTCACTCGGTATATTAATTATCAGGACAAGGGCAAGATAAAGAAAATCGAAAAAGTGGTAGAGACGGGACACGGTTGGGGTTATAATGGGATATATTTTTTAACTTTAAAAGAAAATGATACTAATAAAAATTCATGAGTTGATATGGTACATATAAACAAATAATATTGATAAATAATTAAAATTAAAAAGATAAAAAAAAAAATTAAGTGAGAAAAATAAAATTCGTCCCACTTTTCATTTTTTTTATTAAGGGTGAAAAAACTATACCAAACTAGACAAAAGGAAAAAAAATAATCAAGGACAGGGAGGAATAAATTCCCTCCCTAATTGCCTACCAAACTTCTGGCATGGTAGCATGCAAAAATTGTTAGTATTAATTAAGCAGCAATTGCATGCTAGAGTAGCCATGAAGGTGTTTGTCTAAGTTTAGTTTTTAATTTTTAATTTGTAGTTTAGCAAAAAAATTGTAATATCGGAACAAGTCTATTTATAATTTTTTGCTTATAATTCTAACTATAAATTAATATACATAAATATTACTATTTAAACTTATTAAGTTTACCAATTTAACAAACACTAATAATTTTTACTTAAAATATAATCATATCTTTTACGTATAATTTATAAATTTATAAGTCCAGCTCTATCAAATAATCTCATTATCTTTTAGGTCACTAGTGGTTGGCTCTGTCCTCTAGTACTAACGAATTTTTATAAATTTTCTTTAACCATTGGATAAAGAGAAAATATAATTTGGAAATTGAATGAATAAACTAACAATCCAGAAGAAGAGGAGAGATCGATAAATTAAATCATGTGTAACAGTGTCCAGATCGGTGACCCAAACATGAAACAAACAATTCGGAAAAACAAACTCGTCTAGTCCAATTTTTGTTAATATGTCAAAATAAGCATGGCCTAAGTTCTTAACTAATGTTTATAGATAGATAAATACTTTAAACATAAAACATATCAAAACAATCCCGTTTAAATTCAGAAGAGCTAGTAAATTAACAAATTTTTTTTCACTTTTTGTGAATATAGCGACTCCAACGCATGCCACAATTTTGAGCAAAAGATTAATGTTTGAGATCATAACCTCTACTTATAAATGATTGTTTAGTGACTTAATCAATGAAGATTATAATTCTAAAACCTTTGTGGTAATTGCATCACTGTCGGTGTCTTAATTTTTGTCTGAACACATATGATGACACATGAAGTTTGGTTTACTTTAATCTTCTAACCCAAGGGCAGAGATTGCATCATCGAACAGCAAGAAAACCAGCAGACATGAACTTAAGAAATGATTGTTACTAAAGAATGATAAATTTTCTGATTATTTTTCTTACTAGCCAAAGTCGTCGGTAACAATTTAGCAACGAACTATATTATTCGTCGTGAATAAACATTGCTGTTTTTGCCTTTTCTTGTTGTGAGATAATACAGTTTTTGTTTGCCCATGTAGCATTTGGCTGTTAGGTTTGGCATTGGGAGCTCCTAATAAATTGTTAATGCCTGGTGATGTGGCCACCTTTGCTTGTAATTAATTAGGTCCAAGCCACTAGTAAAAGTCTCAAAAGCCACATTTTTATGGTGCTCTACCTCTTTCTCATGTTTTTCCTTTTCAATGTTTCTTTATGTCATCTTGACCCCATGTGCAAGATGTCTTCGTATGCTTGGAATCATGCAAAAATTCTAGACATATTAGACAGCTTAAACCATATATACTCATAAATATGATATGCTCACCAAGAGGCCTTTGGCCCAATGATACCATGAATATTACTTTTCTAAACGACATGTGTGTTAATTAAATGTGTGGAGTCAGATTAGTGTGTTAATTAAATGTGTGGAGTCAAATTATTTTTTGAAGGCCTGAACTCATGATTTGACTTATTCTAGAGGCAACACGGGTTAAAATGAGTTTTTTGTGAGATTAAATCCATGGAACAAAGGTTAGGGTCATAGGCTGAGCTGGAATAAGGTAAATGATTAAATACAAGGGTTAAAATACCCAAATAAAAGCAACATGTATAAAAACTTACAAATACATTAGAAGTCAAAACAAGATGAAGGATTCAAATTAACCTTGCCAAGTGCAAGTTGTGGGTGTTGAGTGCGTGCATGTTTGCTTGATAAAAAAAAAAAAAAAAATTTGACGTGCTTTACATTAAAATGCTGTTTAGGGCAGTGTAATCTGCTTTGTTTGAGTTGGATTCAAAATTCTGGATAAGAGTTATTGAATTCATTTTCTATATTTTTTGCTTAATAATTGGCAATAATTTTATAAATAAGTTTGCTATAAGTGGGTAAAAGAAAGTATCGTAAGCAATTCACAACTAGGCTATAATTTTATGGGTGAAGAACAAAGTAAATAATATGTTTTGTGTATTTTGGGATAAATTAGTTCTTGTAAGAGGTGAAGAGATATGGCAATAGAAATGTTGTATGTGGAGCTAGCTTTATAACAATAGCTTTTTCTTTTTTTTTTTTACAAGGACTCATGGCCTTTGAAAAGGGTTATTGTGTACCCTTTCATTTAGCTTAGTGAAAGATTATGATTCCATCAACAAGGGATGATCCAATTATGAAGATTTGTTGTTTCTTAACAAGGCAAATTGATGGATATGGGGTCCCTCTAAGCAACATTAACAAGGGAGAATACATAATTAAGACTAGAGATAATATATCCAACCTTTGTTTAAGTAATATTCAAGCCTAGTTTCTATTATTATTTGGAGAGTCTAATTTTCTTCACTCAGTCGATGAATTGGTGAATAAAATCTCCATATGTAATTAATAAAAACAAGGAGGCAAACTACTTTAATTAAGTGAGACCTCTCTCATAATTTTAATAAATCCTGACTAAGAGTTTTAATTGCTCATCCAGCTGTCAGTGTTGAATAATATACTTTGTTAAGATTTACTTTTCTTTGAAATTTAGAATGAGCTTGTTTGGCAATCGATTTTAAATTGAATTTTAAAAAAAAAATAAAAATTTCGTTTGATTGGGATATGAGTAATTTTTAAACCAAAGACTTAAAATGACTTTAAGCCTAAAGATAAAAAAATTTTATTTAAAGTTGTTATAATTTTTTAAAATTTATTTTTGAATAATTTTTTATTTAATATTGATCTTATTTAATAAATTTTGATGAGTAAATTTTAAAAATATAATTTTTATAAAAAAATAGATGTGTATAATAAAAATTATAATATTTTTAATAAGTATAAAAAAATTATGTAAAAAATAAAAAAACTAAAAGCCTTTGACTTGAAGATCGAAATTTTTTTACTTTTTAGAGGTTTAAGCATAAAAGTGAAAAATAACTTTAAACTAATTGCGAAACAAGAGCTTAAGGTTATTGAATTCACCCCTACTTAACAACCTAAGGTGGAATGAATTAATATCCTCTCCATTTTATTATCTCATCCAATTTTCTTCAATTTGGGCGAGTGCCTCACCTCGGTTATATTTTAATGATTATAACCATTAATCTTGGGCCCTTTTTGGGATTAATAGTAAATTAGGGTTTTTTGTTTTAAAACAACTAAAAAAAAGTTAATTTTTTTTCTCTTTTTTTTTTCTTCTAGCATCTATTTTTTTAAAATTATTTCAAATACTCTCACTTTTTCTATTTATTTTTAAAAAAAAAAAATTAAATCTCTTAAAAGTTAAACTTAAAAGATATCCCAAATAAGCAAAACTCCTAGTGTGTAGATTTTTTATAAAAGAAAAAATTATTGGACATAGTTAAGTAAATTTTTAAAAAAAATCTAATTTGCTTGTATACTTAATAATATTGGATTAATTTAATTTTTGCATATACAATTTATATATTAAGACCATAAAATAAACAATTTTAATCATCAAAGTATAGTGGCCAATCTTGCCAAACTAGACCAAACTGGATAGTAACAAACAGGAGACAAGATCATGCTTACAGTTCTAAAGTGAACTTGTTACTGCTTATTTTAAGGTATACTTTAATACACTACCTTTGGTTTTATGTAATACAAATTGGCATAAAAAATATAAACTAATTTCATTCATTTTGTGAGGTCGATTTTTTCGATAATGCAAAGGTGATCTATTTATTTTATAAAATTAGCATTTTAAACGACGTTACACAACAGTAAACCTTGAATTTAAGGAGGTGTTTGGCAATGTTACTGTTAATAATTTTTAATTTTTCGTTACTAATTTTAGGTATAAGTTAAAATTTTTCTAAACATTCACAATTTTTGTTATAACTTATAACTATTTTTTCTTTTATTTCAGTTACAAATTATAATTTTTATCAAATACACTTATAACTTTTGCTACAAGTTACAATTTATAAACTACTAACAGTAGTTTTGTTCAACACCACCTAAGTAAAAGTTATGCGAAACTCATTCCATGAAAAAAAAGTCATGCAGAACTCATTCTATGAAGATTTGTGATTGTACCAGTCAGTTGATATACCAATTTGATAAAAAAAAATAATTGTACTACATCATTTAATATATTAATTTGATAAAAATAAATTGATCATTCTAGTATTATTGGGGGTGTATGGCCAAGTTTTTAGAGCTAATTTTTAGCTTTTAATTGTTAATTTTAGAAATAAATTATAATTTTTTTTAAATACTTATAAATTTTACTATAAGTTATGACTATTTTTTTAATTTTAATTATAAAATAATATATTTATCAAACACTCATAACTTCTATTATAAGTTAAACTATTAGTTTTAACAATATCAAACACTCATGTTATTAAACTTTTTGCCCTTAATGACAAAAAAACTCTACGGTTCATTAGCTACACCCAATCAAAACCCTTGTGCGCTCATTGTCAATAATTTTTAGGCCAAGGAAAAATTCTTTAGGCTGACTCAACCTTTGAATTAGAGCACATAAGCAAATGTTACAACTAGGAAGAGCATATAATGGATGGCTAGAATTGCGCCCTTCAAAAAGACTAGGCTTTTTTATTTATTTATTTTATATTTCATGTTGAGATAATTTACGTGTAGCTCGATTAATCTCTAAAAGATAGAGATGATAATTTTTTTCGTTCTATTCTCGTCTCGCTTTATAAGTTTTTTTTCGCTTCTAATAATAAATAAGGTGAGGACGGTATTTGCTCTTATCGTCCCGTTTTTCCTCAATCCTTCCCTAATTATATAAAATAAATATTTTTAAATATTAATATATGTATAAAATATAATTTTATAAATATAATAAGTTCAAAATATTAAAATATTATATTTATCTCTATTTTTTTATTTTATATATTTTGTATATTCAGTTATATTAATTCATTAACTATTATTTTTTATTTATTATATTATTTATAACTTTTATTAATATTATTCTTTTAAATCTTAAAAATTATATCTGAAATATCACTGTACCTGCTCTGTTTTCTGCAATTTCTTCGATATTTTTTTCCATCTCTGCTCTGATCAAATAGGAGACGAGGATGAGAGAACTAATTCCTGGTTCTCCCCTGTCACATTGCCATTCCTACTAAGGAATTAATTTCACTGTTCACTTGTAAGGGTCCAATTGAAACTGAAATTTTATCTCCTATAGATTTGGTTCTAAATAATTGATAATATTTAAAAAATTTTAAACATGAAATCTGAAGGGAGCAAACTCTCAAATCTCAAATCTTGATCACCATGTCAACCCCTTGGAATTGACTAAGCTCTTGAAAAGTTAGGTTTTTTTTTTTCAAAAAAATATATGTTTTAAACTATAGTTTTTAGCATATTTGAAAAAATTATTATTTTTTAAGATAAAAAATTTATGCACGTCCTAAATACTATTTATAGTAAAATGAACATTACACCCTAATTAAAAGTCAATTTTATTTTTAAAAATAAAAATTAAAGTTGTGTTAGTATCTCAAACACAACAGCTTAAAGACAAATAAAAAAATAAAAAAATATTAAATAATTTAACAAAAAAAATAAAAAAATATTCTTAACAAATTATCTTAAACAATTTAACTTTTTTTTTTTCTAAAAATAAACTAAATCTCTCAAAATTCAATATTTTTTAAACATCCAAATAGGAACTAATTTTTGGCCCTCCCGTCACAAACACCTCTAAAATGGCCGTTTGGGGGTGTCTTTTTCCTTGATTTGGTTTTTCTTTGACAAAAAGCCTACACAAAAAGGAGAGAATTTTGAGGGTCACAAAAAAACTTAATATACATTTTGTTGATGATGAAGAATTTTAATTAATTGGCTTAATTTGTCATTCAATACAAGTACTTTGAATATACATAGAACAATCCAAAGTAAAAAAAAATTTATTATTATGTATTATTAGAATATTATATAATATTATTTATGTAATGTTCCTATTCAATCACGTAACAAAAAATATTCGTTTGAAATAATATGAGCTCATCTTTATTAAAAAAAATAAGAGATAAAAATAATTTATTTAATTTGTATAATAATTTATTAAAAATATTACATAAATAATACCACGTGATCAACTACTAGCCCACCCATGTAGATTAGGATACCTTTTTGGCCTCATTTTTAACATCAACATATTCCATTCCAAATAAATTTTAAAGCTTAGTGAACAAAATGACAATAATATCCCAGCATAAAAGTATATTATTCACTTTCTAGAAAAAGTAATAAAAAAGCTTATTCTCATACCATACAAGCTTTAAAACCAAACAAAGTGAAGATAAAGTATACATTTTAATAAAAACTAAAAATGTTTATTTACATTTCAATAAGAATTAAAGTTTAATAAAGCACCCCATTCAAACAATTCAATTTTTTGAAGTTCTAGTTTTTTTTTTCTTTCAAAAAATATAAAAAGCAAAAAAAAAAGACTTTTTATTATTGTGAAGTTCAATTAATCACAATGGCATTGATCAAATGCACCATAACACATGTTATGGATGTTTCTGTAATAAAGGAACAAGTTCTTGAGTATAAAACTGGTCTCCATTTTCATAGGATTTTCGTTTTGTTTTTGTTTTTGTTTTTTTTTTCCTGAACTTTTTAAATTTTATTGTTAAAATGTTTTACTTTTTCAATTGGACTTAATGAGAAAAACATCAAAAGTATAGAATATTTAAAAGATAAAAAAAATCTCAAAAAACAAAAATAAGTAATATAACATGTAGTTTATTGACTTATTTTTATTATTTTTGAACTTTTTTTTTCATACTGGTTTCTTGTTTTTTTTTTTCACTTTTTTACTATCTAGATGAGAATAAAAAAAAAAGTGTAATACATTGATCAAATAATAATTAAAAATCACAAACGACAAAAATGCATAAATAATTTATTATCTTAAATGGGCACATTATGTTCACCGAAGCTTTGGGGTAAATGTGTTTGGGCCAAAAA
>JAOTRH010215407.1:0-10729 GCA_034768845.1 Heliamphora exappendiculata
ATAAAATGTTTGTAAGTTGCTTATATACTAGTTTGATATCACAAAATTTCAATAGATAGGCCAGGGTTTGAATTGGAGTTGGGAAATAAAAACATGAAAATTGCTAGTTTGGCCTCGGGATAATGGGCGCTCAAGCAGTGGAGATTCACTCGAGCGGTGCATAGAGGAAAAACATGGGATACTCTTGGCCAGTCCGCTCGAGCAAACTTGGCTGTGTTGGGTTTGAAATTTATTTTTCTAGATTAAATTTCTATTTTCATATCGGTTGGTCTTGAACCCTCTTCTAAGATGATATGAAGTTCAAAAATCCTTTATCTATATAGTTTTACTTCTATTTCTCAAATAGTTATTCAAATCTCTTTTAATGAGATTTTTTAGCCTAAAATTGGATTTTTATAAGGTTTTCATTAAATCGACTTTTCTATCGGGTTAAGGTAGTGGGCTCACGTGTCTCGGGTTTGGGAGCGTGACATTTTAACATCCCTTTCCTATATTTATTACTTTAAAAAAAATTAAAAGAATAACCAAAAGTGATTAGAAGAGGCTCACCTCACGACTAGACGAGAAGGAATGCCTAGCATCTTTCTCATCTCGTACCTCAACTCTCGTACTCTTTTTCAATGGTGACTATCGACCGGTGACCTACTTTTTTATGGTTTTTGTTAAAAAGTAAGTGACGAATTTATTTTTCATGTGTATGGGTATCGTGGTAATTATTTTTAAAAATAAATTATCTTTTTTTCGAAAATAGATACCCGAACACACCCCTCATTTAAAGGACGATTGATGCCACAACTTTTTGGCGACTCAGTTGGGAAATTTTTTTTCATTAGTATTTGCATTTATATTGTACATTACTGCATGTTCATCTCCCTATAGCCCACTGCTTCGCTTATCCGATACCTCGATTAATTTATGATCTTGGGACTACGTTGGGAAAGCTAACAAGCTTTCTAGCCACCCGCTTTTTTAGATGTGGCAAAAAGAGTTATTGTGTTCCATTTGACCATTACTTTGTACAATTCCTGCATAACATGTATATTCTTGACTCTATCTAAAAGATAAATTGTTAAAACCTTTTCATTAGGATAAAACCTTTTAGGATTATATGATTTTTCTTTTGTGATTGCTTTTGTTTAATTAGTTTTCCTTTCTATCTTTCACTCCCTTTTGGTTTCCTACCCGAGTTTTCCTGTCA
This sequence comes from Heliamphora exappendiculata, assembly GCA_034768845.1. Classification (NCBI taxonomy): domain Eukaryota; kingdom Viridiplantae; phylum Streptophyta; class Magnoliopsida; order Ericales; family Sarraceniaceae; genus Heliamphora; species Heliamphora exappendiculata. Next base: position 1,199 of record JAOTRH010215407.1, read on the forward strand.
AGAATACGTAGCACTATGATAAGACCTGGGATGATGATTCCCCCTACTTTGGTTTCAAAGTTCCAGTTTTAGACTATAGCTTCCTCAAAAGAAGAACCTATACCAATTTGGGCTACATCTTCGAGAGAAAGATTCTGAAGGGAAGTTTGCGAACAGTCAAGGCAACCTATGGCAGACGAGAATTTGAGTATGTCCAATATGATGAGGGCTATCTTAGACCTAGCCAATATGATGAGGGCTATCTCAGACCTACAAAGGACAGTGGAATGTGTTAACATTGCTATTAACAATCAAGCATGGGTTCAAGCCCAATGTTAAGCCTAGGTTCAAACATTACAAGCCCAGCTAGTGGATCCAATTGTAGTCCCCTAAAATGACCATCAATTGGATGGAATAGAAGACCATAGATGGGATTAAAATCCATGGCCCGGAAAGGTGGTAGCCTTACCGATGGTTTGGCTCATTGTTATTCCAGAAGTTGTTGTACTACCCGAGAGTCAATCTTATCCGACAAGATTGACAAATTAGAGAAAGTCCTAAGAAATGCCTAGAGAGTCGAGGATTATATGTTGGATATGGAAGGTCTTTGTTTTTTCTCCAACACAAAACTCTTCCAAAAAGTTCAAAATACTAGATATAGAGAACTTTGGCGGGATAGGGAAACCCCGAATTCATCTACATATGTATGTAAGCATTTTATCACCCATTCAAATCAATGAGCAATTGAAAGCCCAAATGTTTTTGTGACGCTCCGACTTATTATAAACATCTTGAGCGACATAAGCTAAAAACTAAAGGAAAAACTAGAAAAAACCTATACACATTCATGCATTATACCAAAAATATATTGTAGTGCATAAGATTACATCCCAAGGTACGTTTAAACATTTATTCCAAAAAAATCTAGACCAAAGCAAAAGTGAAGTCAGGTGTAAGTGCATCTAAGTTAGCCATGGTCCTAAGCTATTGTCAAAAGTCTCCACAACTGGTTCAACTTTTACATTGGAACCTAGCATAACATGCCATGAGCTGCGAAACCTAGTAAAAAAAAATAGAATCAACATTCTAATTTAAGGGAACATGTTTAACATAATATAATGTAACAAGTGCATAAAATAGTTTCTGAATGAAAAATGGATATTAATCTAAAGAATTGCCATTTTGTTCTGCTTACTTGCTTATGGCAATACATATTGCTGCTCAAAGTTTCAATAAGGATCCTTTTTAAGCAGCACTTCTTAATTCTGTCTCCTGAATGGATCTTTTTATCTCATCATTAATGCACTTGTCTACAGATTTATTTGTCATTTGCAGCTACATACCAGAATCCTCAAGCAAATCCAGGCAAGACTGATCCAAATAATACAATAGTGGGTAGTCTGTTTTGATGTTGGATTACGTTTTTGGTTATGTATGTTAGTAAACATTCACATTTTGAGTGCCAGATATTTGTTGGTGGTCTGGATGAGAGTGTATCAGATGATCATCTGAGGCAAGTGTTTGCCCAGTTTGGTGAGTTGATTCATGTGAAAATACCAGCAGGCAAGCGCTGTGGCTTTGATAAATATGCTGATAGGTAGGAAGCACAAGCTCTTCCATATAAGTTCTGTGAGTTACTTTTCACATCTAATGTTTTTTATCATTTATGTTCCTTACATATGGTTTGTAGAGCTTGTGCTGAGCAAGCACAGTCAATATTGAATGGTACCCAGTTAGCAGGACATAATATTTGACTTTCCTGGGGTCGCAGTCCCTCAAGCAAACAAGTTCATTAAGTTATGTCTATATTTTGAGTTTTTGCTTAGTTAGTTGCATGTTCCAATGCTTCTGACTTTAGGATTAGCTCAGGCTTAGTCAGATCAAACTAAATGAAATGGTGCAAATTATGGATATTCCCAAGGATACCATGGATATGGCTATGCAGCCGCTCCACAAGATCCTAACATGTATTACGGGACCCTTCCACTACTAGAAAATGGAGTTTTTGCGTCGGCACTCTTCCGTTGCAAATAATACTCTTGCCGTCGCAAAATGATATTTGTGTCGGCATTGCATCGCAAATAATACTCTTGCCATCGCAAAAGGATATTTGCGTCGGCATTGCATCGCAAATAATACTCTTTCCGTCGCAAAAAGATATTTGCATCGGCATTGCATCGCAAATGGGGAGAGGCAACTGTCCGTGTCGCAAAAGGGTTTTTGCAATGGCACGTAACTGTCGCAACCATTTACGATGGCAATTTATGCTTTTAGCGACGACACTATTTTCGACGCAAATACTTATTAAAAATCATATTTTTGCCGTCGCAAATGGTAACGATGGCAATGGCACTTCATGCTTTTAGCTAAGGCACTATTTTCGATGCAAATACTTATTAAAAAGCATGTTTTTACCGTCGCAAATAGTAGCGACGACAATGGCCAACGCAAATACTATTTACAAACATGTTTTTGCAACCGTACAGTGCCGTGACAAATACTATTTTAAATATATACTTATTTGCCGCCGCATGATGGCCATTGCAAAAAAATGTCTTGCAACAGTATAACTCCCAAAGTAAAAATATATATAAAACTCCAAATTTCTTTACTACTGTTACGCCCCAAAACCTAAGATCAAGTGAAAAGCCTACCGAACCACCATTTTGAAATACCACGATCCACCAAAACCGCCCGAGCCCAAATGGGTCAAAGATTGAAACGAAAATGATATTTTATTTGCAAAACAAATAACAAAACATACTATTTTGGATCAAAAGGGTTACCCCTAACTTCTCCAACCAAAACTTCATTTCAAAAACGAAACCAACTTTTAGTCACAGCGGTTGTCCGCTCGAACGGTGAGACACCCGAGAGTTTTTCCAATCTAAAACCATAAAACCTTCTCAAGTCTCAAAAACATGCCTAAAAACATGGTCTCTGAACAAGAATTTGAATAAACAAATTATAAGGAATAAAACATTTATTTGATAAGGAAATCAATCCTCTGACTTGAAATTGAAGCTTTGAAAGTATAAAACTCCAAACCAGAACAATGAAACTATTATCAACCCAAGGTTTCTCTCTCAAAACCAAAATATATTCCATACATACATAATATATCGTCTCAGGTCACTAAAAGATCGAAAACAACAGATAGAGGCTGTAACACTCCGGTAGAGACCTTAGTTGTAACAACCCGATTTATAACGATCCATATAACGATCCAGTCCAGACCCTAGTATTAGCGACGATAAGCCGAAAAGATCATAGGTCACTAAAATATCGAAAACCCTCACTCGGCCCGAAAACCCTAATTCGATCCAAAAATCATAAAAAGATCAAATGCTTAGAGACAAAACTCTAATACTCAGAGAAGACTCCTAACATCCTAAATTAAGTAAATAACATGAAATATTAGATTAAAAATTAAAAATTCTCATAATTAGGTTAAAATAACCATTTACTCCTAACATCCTAAATTAAGTAGATAACATGAAATATTAGATTAAAAATTAAAAATTCTCATAATTAGGTTAAAATGACCATTTTGCTCCTAGTACAGCAAAAAATCTTAAAATTTTAAAATTTGACACATAAACACTCTAAATCAAATATTTAAATACAATTAAATAACAAAAGACAAAATAATATCCAAAAATAACAAAAATGCCCCTAGTGGCCGGCAGGCCACATTGGAGTTTGTACCCAAAAAGTGATCTTTTGCCTTTTTAGGCTTAAAAAATAAAAAAAATTGTACAAATTAAGTATTATTATGATCTAAAACTTTTTATACAAGTAATATACATACTAGTATAATATTATAGACCAACAAAGAAAAAAAATTATTATTAAAATTTTTACACACCTAAATAAGTCAAAAAGTCACATCTACTCAAAGTAACTTAAAGTAACTTAATTACCTACATTTAAACAATTAATTGTTGTCAATATTTTTATAAAGTAAAATAATAATAATAATACTAAAATAATTCATTTTAGTAAACTAGAAGACTAAATAGATATATCAAATTAATTTTAAAAATATTTTCTTAAATAATATAGTACCAAAATACCACCAAATAAGCACTTAAAGCAAAATTAAAGCACAAAGATTAACCAAAAAGCCTCTTGGCCGAAATCCCACCTGAACTTCTGAAAATTTCAGATTTTAAATCTCTTAAAACGGCCCTCCACCTCCCATGCAACCAATTAGAATTAAGAAAATTCAAAATTCTTACACAATACACTTATTAGGCTCCACTAACTTAAGTCTATAAAAACACATCCTTAGCCCCTCTTTTCTTCATATTTTGGTGGAGAGAGACCAGACTTGAGAGTTCGAAGTGTTCTTCAAGACTTGGAAGAAGAAATAAAGAGGTCTTGGAAGACCAAGGAGACACCAAAGCCAAGTCCTCTAACCATCCTCCATTCTTAGGTCTTCAAATAAGGTAGGTAAATCTCCTAAAACCTTCTATCTTTCTCTCATGAAATAACTCTCAATCCATCTCTATAATCAACCCTAAAAATAAGAAACAATGATTCACTCAAAAATGCGTCGTATGAGTAGATTATAGATTGTTCATGTATGATCAAGTGTTGCATGTGCTTGAATGTGAGTATTTTTGAGTTTTATGACTTGAATAAATTCTAAAACTTTGGTTTGTATAAATATATAACATGCATGCAAAGAAAATACATTAAAATTAAACATAACATGAGCTAAGTTACCGAAACCCTAGAAAACCTAATTTTTTTGCCATACTAAAATTCTGCCACGAACTTTAAACCACTATAATTAATTGTAGAAAAATGATCTAAATATGATGTTTATGTCCAAACCTAAATATTTTAGTTTTCTTTCATACAAATTTGATTTGAAGTAATTTCGTTAGGTAGAACTCCAAATATACCCATTTTAGCAAAGAGTGTCAGATTTTGACTACTCTGAATTGCAGACACAAGAACCTTAAGTTAGAGTGAGAACCGAACTTAGGTCAAAACATATAACTTGTAGAAAACATGTTTATCTTGCCGTCCACCAATAATGAGCCAAAAATATGAAATCTTGATAGGTCAAAACCCTTTCCAAATTCACTATTGAGTTTCAGTGACTAACAGAGCTCTCTGAAACACATTTTTTGTGAGACCAGAAACCTAAGTTTTTAATAGTCAAATTGAAAAGTGATTTTCATGAAAAATGTAACTAACATATTAAACTAAATACTGAGTAAAAATCAGTCCAAAATACCCACGGCTAGACCCCCAAAGATTTTGAACATTCTCTGTTGAAAACCTATTCTGCATACCCTTTTTATTCTGACTGAACCCATTTTATAAATTGGCCAAAATCATCAATTTGTTCCAAACAACTAGCCTTGGCACAAAACATGAAACTTGTAGAAGACACCTTAAAATAAAACCTCCCCAAAAATTAGACCCATTGCCCTTGAATTGTTGCCCCAAAATTGTGGCCAATAAAGGCCAAAATTCTGCAATTTTCTCTGTAAAGTGCTGAATGATTTTCACTTAATTAAAATAAATGACATTTTTACCCTATGATGTGACCTTAGTATTAAACATAAAAGTTATAGAAAATATTTTCATCTAAATGATACTCAAAAATCAGAAATCAAATCAATGTCTAGGTATTTCAAAACACTGTTATAATTTTAAAATTGGCGCTTGAACAATTACCTAAAACTTGGCTAAGCGTATGAGTGGCGTATTACGTTATGAAACTTGAACATATTGACTATAAATGATTTATGTGAGTAATTGGTGTATAAAATTAATAATTTGATGATTAGAAATCATGCCGATAGGTTGGAACCATATCACATGAATTGTAGATTATGCTTCGTATATTTGTACTTTATGCTTTAGTGAGTTGTACTTTCTGTTATACCATGACGTTATGCTATTATCAATTATACACGAGAAGCATATTGCACATCATGAACATTCCTACATTTGCATCTTAGGTTATCAGAGTCCTTTCCGTATCTATCGTGGTGAGTTGGGTTATATTGAAATTATTTTTTTCTCGGCTCCTAGTCTAAGGCGTCCCTAGTAGCTATTTTTGTAACGATTTTGGGATATATTCCCTTTAAGCACCCTGAGTGTGTCCCCGGTGTTCTAAAACAAAAATTTGTTATTTACGAATACTATTGGACACCACGGGTTCGTCACTAGCCTTTTAATTTCGATAATTTAGACTTTAGGTTGATACTAAACGAGTATCCTAGTTTTAATGTGGGTAACCCTATAAAGTCCCATCACGATATTGATAATAAGTCCCTGATGCGGCAATAACATAAAGTCCCATCACGGCAATGACAATAAGTCCCTAACACGGTAATGACAACAAGTCACATCACGACATTGACAATAAATTCCTAAGGCAGCAATGATAATAAGTCCATACAAGCAATAGAAATAAGTCCTAAAATGAAACTCCTGTTTTTATTTCTAGATAGATATCGGGTGGGGCACTTGCATTGCATTTATTTGTATCACACACTAGTATACTTGTTCTTATATATGCTTACCTGACCGTAATTATCAAATTTGTCTGTCTCATTGACCTTAAATTATATTGGGAGTTACACAATATGCATTGTAGTATATTTTGTTGTGAGTTTGTTAGAAAGTTTAGACAATTTACTTCTAGGTTTTGGCTCATGGCATTCGTGCCACAGGTGAGTATAAAGAGTTCTTTGGGAAAGTCGCCCCCGAAGAAGAAGACGTAATTGAAGAATAGAGCGAGTGACTAGAGCGAATGGACCCCGACAATGCTAGCTGAAGAATTGGATTTTTACTTTTTGTTCTTTTTGTTCAGTTTCCACAGGCGTATTGTAATTTTTATTAAATTTTTTAGAGAAACTGTAATCGCTATGTACTTATAAAAAGTTCAGAACTATTAATGATGTAATATTTATGATATTTAAATTTGAATGAATAGCTAGAATATCATCCTTATCTATACTTATGTATATCCTGACGTGCCCGGAGAACGGGGCGTCACAGAAGCACCCCGTGTAACCGAGCAATCTCACTTACATGCAATCTACTCAGCTTGTCCACAGAATCCTTCATGCGAATGGAAAGAAAGTGTACAGACTTCGTCAGCCTATCAACCACAACCCAAAAAGTGTCGTGTTCCTTAGGTGATCTAGAGAGTCCCGATATGAAGTCCATCGTGATGTTCTCCCACTTCCACTCTGATATTGGCAATGGTTGTAACAACCCTGCTGGTCTCTAGTGCTCTGCCTTTACTTGCTGACAAGTAAGACACTGAGAAACAAACTGAATCACATCTCTCTTCATTCTCTTCCACCAAAACTGGCGGCGCAAATCATGATACATCTTAGTACCTCCTGGGTGGACTGCAAGATGGGAATAGTGAAAATTGTGTAACACGTCCTTACGACATGCCTGCGGCACAAACACTCTCTCTGCTAATCTCAAACTCTTATCCGGGCTCACGACCCATCCCGTGGTGTCCTTTCCACTAGCAATACGATCCCGTAGCAGCTTAGTCTCCTGATTTGTCTGTTGATCCTCCAGCACACGAGTAATCAACATAGACCGTAGAACCACTAAAAACAATGTCGCACCCTTCTCTGTCTCCCCGAGACATAGATCAAACTCACCAAGCTTCCCAAGCATGTCCCATTCTCGTACGGCAATGGAAGCTAACGAACCATGAGATCTCCTACTAAGACCGTCGGCCACAACATTGGTCTTTCTCGGGTGATACTGAAGGTCAAAATCGTAATCTTTCATAAACACCATCCATCGTCGCTGACATAGATTTAGATCCTTCTGTGAAAACAAGTATTTTAAACTCGTGATCGGAGAAAACCTCAAAATGCTCACCATAGAGATAGTGCCACCATATTTTCAAGGCAAAGACCACGGCTGCCAACTCCAAATCATATGTCGGATAATTCTTCTTATGAGTCTTCAACTGCCGCGATCCATAAGCCACAACTTTACCTTCCTGCATCAGAACACAACCCAACCCAACCCGTCATGCAACACATCACAAGACGCTGTGTAAACCAAACCTTGTTCTGGAATAACTAACACCGGTGCACTAGTCAACCTGTTCTTTAACTCCTGAAATGCTGACTCACAAGACTCAGTCCAAACGAACATTACTCCATTTCGCGTAAGACGCGTCATCGACGCGGCAAGTCTAAAAAAGTCTATCACGAATCGCCGGTAGTAGTCTGCCAAGCCCAAAAAGCTGTAGATCTCAAATACATTTTTTGATCGTTCCCATTCCATTACTGTGTCAATCTTCGAAGAATCCACTGAGACTCCACCTCTCGATACCACATGTCCAAAAAACCTTACCTCAGATATCCAAAATTCACACTTTTCAAACTTCGCATACAAACGATGCTCTCTCAAAAGCAGTAAAATAATACGTAGGTGTTCTTCATGCATCTCCCTCGTAGGTGAGTAGATAAGAATATCATCTATGAACACAACCACAAAACTGTCCAGATACGGATGAAAGATACGGTTCATCAAGTCCATGAATGTCACAGGAGCATTCGTCAAACCCAACGGCATAACCAAGAACTCATAGTGACCAGAACGAGTCCAAAATGAGGTTTTCGCTATGTCCTCGTCTCTAATGCTCAACTAATGATACCTTGATTTTAAATCAATCTTCGAAAAGCAACTCGAACCCTTTAGTTGATCAAACAAGTCATCAATTCTCGGCATAGGATACTTGTTTTTTACTGTCACTTGATTCAACTTCCGATAGTACATACACAACCTCAAGGATCTATCCTTCTTTTTAGCAAAAAGAGCTAGAGCTCCCCACGGCAACGTATTCGGACGTAGAAACCCCTTATCAAGTAACTCCTGAAGCTGTACCTTGAGCACCGTGACTTAGCCGATGCAAAACGGTAAGATGGCATCGAAATATGAGCACCTCCCGGATCAAGATCGATAGAAAACTCTACCCACGACTCAGTAGCAACTCAAACAGATCATCAAAAAAGACATCTGGATAGTCACAGACCACAGGAGGAAACTCCCTTCGAACCCTAACCGCCTCATCCAAAATGAGAGCAGAAAAGAGAAAACCTAGATTCCCTCGGTTTCGAACAACACCGGGCATGGACACCAAACCATCACCTCGATCGCCCACGAAACAAAAATAAGCACCCCCAAGCGTACAAATCGATACCATACGTCGATTGCAATCGATAAAGGCACAATAGGTGGCCAGCCAGTCCATCCCTAGGATAATATCGAACGTGGTCATATCTAGAATGATGAAATCAAACTCTAAACAGCGACCGACGACCTCCAACTCACAGGATCTACAAACTCGACTCAACACCACATTTCTATTGACCGGGCTCTCTATACACAACGTACTACCCAGCGAATCTGTCTCTAACCAAAGCAAATGGAAAACAGATGAAATAAAAGAATGCAATGCTCCCGTGTCGATAAGAACACTAGCCCATGATCTATACACTAAGAGAGTACCTCTTATCACTGATGTAGTAGCTGCAGCAT
>JAOTRH010215418.1:0-10729 GCA_034768845.1 Heliamphora exappendiculata
AACGTCTTACAACAAATTTTGAAACTCTGCGCATGAAAGACGATGAAAGTTTTGACGATTTTTATGCAAAATTAAGTAATATTGTGAATGCCTCTTTTAATCTTGGTGAAAAAATTTCAACGTCTAAAATTATTCGAAAATTTTTTAGATCTTTACCCGAACGTTTCCAACCTAAAGTCACAGCAATAGAAGAAAGTAAAGATATCGATTTTATTTCTGTTGAAAATTTAGTTGAAAACCTGCAAACCTATGACTTAAATTTTCAAAACAAAAAGGTTTTAAAAAATTTAGCTTTATCTTCAGCTCTTGGTTCTGCAAGCGACTCGGATGATGATTTAAACCCTGAGATGATGGTTATCTTTGTGAAAAAATTTAAATTTTTTTTAAAAACTAAAAAGTCTAATCATGAGAAAAAATCACAAAAGAAGCACGGTAAAGATAAAACAAAAAAATATGTTCAATTTTATTTTAAAAGGGTCGAAAGGCCAGTTTTCTGAAATCTAATATTATGAATGTAAAGAATATGAACATATAACTAAAGAATACTCGAACCTTCTTAGAAAAAAACACAAAAAATTCACAGTCACTTGGGATAATGAAAGTGAACCCGACACAAGTGATGAGAAGGATCCTGATTGTAAAGATAGGGAAATTATAACTTTTGTTGCTTCTGTTAAGGAGGAATTTAATGAGTCTGAAAATTCTAAAGAGTCTAAAACTGAGGAGAGTAATGATGTTGATGAAAGTGAGGATGATGAAACTCTTCAACAAGCTTATGATAAGCTTTATAGAGAGTGCTTCAAGTTAGCCAAACAAAATGCAAAATTGGTTAAAAATATAAACTCTGTTAAAAAAGAGAAAGACGGTGTCAAACAAGAACTAACTAAAACTCAAGACCTGGTTGTGAAATTAAAATTAGATAGGAAAATTTTGTGTGAAAAACTTGTAAAATGTGAACAAGAGAAAAATGACTTGTCTGAAATATGTCAAACTAAACAAGCCAAGATTGAAATTCTTAAAAAAGATTTGCATGTTTGTGTTAAATTAAAAACTGATCTTCAATTAAAATTGATTAAATTTGAAAAAGATCTGTTAAATACTCAATTTACTTTCAAGAAATTGAATGCAGGCACCATGGTTTTGGATGGCATGCTTGGGGTACAGAAGGCAATGACTGACAGGAGAGGACTTGAATTCACGGGTGCTTCTTCAAGCAACTCAACAAAAGGAAAAGAAAAAATTGGCCAGCCAATTTTACCTAAGTCTGCACCAAAGGTTGTGAGGGCAGAAAGTGGCATAATTAGACGGGTACATCCACCATTGTACATTACAATGGTGATATAAGAAAAACTAAATTTATTCATACCTGTTATCATTATGGTATTATTGGACACACACGTCCCAATTGCATGAAATTGAATAGGAATATATTTTTTGTACCTATTTATCATCACTGTAGTATAAAGGGACACATCAGACCTCACTGCACTAGGTTGATTGACCAATATAGATTCAAATTTGATATGCCACAACAACCTAGAAAGAATTGGATGTTTAACCCAGAATCTGTGCCTTTGAAAATCAAGAAAATTTGGGTTCGAAAGAGTGATCTAGATAGCTTTTTTGCTAGTCGTAGTCTCTAGTTTGTTTTGAGTCTTATTTTTATTTTTTTGGGTTTGAGTTGTTTTTAGTTTTTTTTTGTCGTTAAAAAAAATGTGTGTAGGGGACTTTATTAAAAGTTGAGTACCTTTCTCTGTGCATTAGTTCATGAGGCTGAAATCCCATAAATTAGGCTTTGAGATTAGCTACCACACTGTTTTTGTGGATAGTTTAGTTTCCAGTGAATAGAACGCTTTTAGATATGACTCTATTCTGTACACTACTTGAATATTGATAGATGCAAGAATCTTTCGCAATTGGGATTATATTTTTTTGGGTCTCTTTTATCTTTTAATTTTTTAAAGATTTCACAAAATGACCACATATTGGCGACCCACTTAATCTTAATGTTTAAGCTCCCTCATTCTTTTGGTTCTGTATGTTTGTCTTGAGAAAATGGCTACCTGTGTGGATCTTGTCTTTTCGTACGTACTAGTGTGCAGTTGCCTTGAAATTTTGTGCCAAAATTTTGCTTAGAAAAAGATTACATATGCGAACCTTGTTTTTTCGTTCGTACTAGTGTGAAAACCGTTTTTGAAAAAAAAAGGCATGAAAATGTTGCAGCCTCTAGTTGATGGTTTTTTGAGTTTTATCACAGAATTGCCAAATGGGAAGATTGTTAGGAATTTTACCCTTGGCAATATTCGTTTTATGATTGGCAATTCTATGGCAATTGTTTATTCATTTTATTTATTTTATTCATCGATATTTTGATACTTGTCTTGTTCGAGTTTTGATTTAATATTACAGGGCCACGCAAAATGAGAAAAAATCATCAAAAATAGCCTGTGAAGTCAGACTGCCCGACAGATCACTCGAGCGGTCCATCGAGCAGTCTATAGCACCTCTCGGTATTTTAAACCTGCAACAAAAAATTTAATGCATTACAGGCAATACCGCTCGAGCGGTGAATAGACCGATTGAGCGGTCTCGGCAACAAGATTTGTTTTAAGCAGCAGCAAGAGTTTTGGAAGGGTCATTATAAATAGGAAGCTATTATTGATTTAGCATCTCTCATATTATGGATTTAGTAGCTCTCCTATTATGGATTTAGCACCTTCGATTTTGGAAGCCTCCATATATATAAATGGGCAGTTAGGGTTTGGGAAGCCTCTCTATATATAAATAGGTAGCTAGGATTTATGAAGCGGTGGATTATTATATTATTTTGTGGAAAACCTAGTCGCCACAAACTTTGAAGATGATACATATTGACAAATTCTGCTACAACAACTTGACGATTCAATAAGCTTCAGCGCAGTCAAGTCAATCATCAAGCCAATCAAACTTTCAACGATCTGTTTGTGTTCATAGAGTCGTTTGAGAAGATTCTCAAGTGTTAAAATCTGGTGAAGGAGTCCGTCAGCATTGAAATCCGGTGGTGGGTTCCAACGACGGTCATGCACATGAATTGGTGTACGTGGATTCGGCAGGAGTAAGTTTTCAAACATTTGGTTGTGAGTACAACATCGATTTTTAAGATTATCTCATAACCAACATTTAATAGTGTTTGATTTTCTAGACCTTGTGTGGTCTCGTGATTTTTACCCGGTTCAGAATTTTTCATGTAAAAATTGCTGTCTCGTGTGTGATTGTGGTTTATTTTAATTTCTGCTTATGTGATTGATTATTTTAAGCTTTTACATCATTTAGCTTATTTAATTAAATCGTTTAGTGTAAATCAGTCGGTAAACGAAAATTTTCAATTGCAAATTTATACTGAACATAATCTCAATCTTTATGTAGACCTAATATTCTCTATAAAAATTTCAACTATCCTTAATCAAGAAATTATAAAAAACTCAACAAAAAAGCATAAGAAGATCCAAAGTTGATCATATCATGAGCCTCATGAGAGACGTCGATATTGGTTAATAGCATTATGAAGTCAATTAGAGATAATCTGAACTCTTTTATGGATCAATTCAGTCTTGATTCAATCTCATTAAGAAAGTAAAAACGATAATAGAGCAGAGCGGGCGGAGCAGGAATGTGATGCTTAACGGTCCACATCCTTTATTTGATCGAGGCGAGGACAACAATAAAAATTCTTAAAAATAGCAATATGGGGATATATTGAGAATATCTCATAAACTTCAAAGAGGTAATACTAATTATAAGAATTGTAAATAATGTGATAAATAAAAAATAATAACTGATGAAACATTAATGCTAAAACAAATAAAATTAATATATATATATATATATATATATAATATTTTAGTATTTTTGGTCTATTGTACTTTTTAAAAACTAAACTATGTATATTTATAAAAATAAAAATATTTATTTTATATAATCTATGATGGGATGGAGTAAAACTGGACAGAGTAGGAGGAGCAAATATTATCGCGGCTTCATTTGTTATCGGAACTATAAAAAATTCGTACAAAATAAAATAAAGATATGTGTGGGTAGAGAGATATTGCTATCTTTATTAAAATAAAGAAGAACTTGCATGAGTATTTCAATTTGATTTCAAACACGAATTTATATAATTAGATGAGTCGTTGAATATTTTTTTTTAAAAAATAAAATAAAACAAGAACACTTGTTTATCAAAAACACCATTTCTCTGTCGAGCTCAAGAGAAAATTTGAGATATTAAGCGATTGTATTGGAGTCTTATATTTTATTTCAGGATTTTACCAAAATAAATGAGAACTTGAACAGAAGTAATAAAAGAAATTTTATTACACAAGGCAATGGAACTGAGTACAAACTAGAAATTACAGGGACTAGAATTTAAAAGACTGGAAATTGAAATAACAAATACTAAAGTTTAAATGAACTGGAAATTAAATTACAAGAACTAGAAAAATTCTAAACCAAGATAAAGTAAAAAACTGAGGCTGTTGCCAAGATGACCTGATTGTCTTTACAATGATAACAAGTCATTTATTTGTAAAAATCTCCATAAAAAAATTACCAATAACTGCTAGTAATTATTAATAACTACTCTAAACATGAATTAATCTTATGACGCCAAGTGTTTCACATTGTTGTAATTTCTAGTAACTGCCGCTTTTCTCTTTGGTCACCACTTGTCATCATTAAAAATATTCTATGTGGGCATTTTAAATAAAATATTATTTTTTATCAAGTCGGTATAAAATGTGGTATGATATTTAAACAAAAAATAATCTTCTTAATAAAAAATATAAATTATGATGTAAACAATATCAGAGTTTCAATGCTCCAAATGCTCCCCTAAACAGCCAATTGTTGTTGATGGGTGGATTCATCTTCACTAGAACAACAATGGAGCTTTGGTGGTGTTCCTGTGTTTGGAGGGGATGGAACCAACATATCTCCTTGGAGATAGCAACAATAGGCATGGAATGTGTTAGGTGTAACATTCAATTGGAAGCCCAAACCAAACAAGAAATCCAACTCAAGAAGGTTCATCTCTTTTGTGCTGATTCCCCCAACCTTGGCATAATAAGCATTGTTGTAATGCCTGCAAATCCAAGTCAAGTGGGGAGAAATATATTAACATTCAGTGGAAATAATAATTCATCTCAACCCATCATAGAAAAACTAAAATTAATTAAGATTTTTTTTTTTGCCACCGTATGAATCTACTCTCTCTGCTTTGCAAAATCTTCACTGCTACGAAAATTGTGAATAACAAGCTTCATAATAGATTGCGTGATCAATAAATGCAAGATAATTTGCTTGCATATATTAAGAGAGACGTGTTCAATATTATTTCAAATAAAATTATTGCACAATCGTTTCAAAAAAATGAAAAATTGTTTGGACTAATTGTAAGTCCAAATTTTATATTATGAATAGATAAGAACTTCTTGAATAACACTTTAATCTAGATTTTTTCTAAATATCAAATATGTATAGTTCTAAAAATTTGTCTCTACTCAACAATAATTTTACCTCTGTCGCTATAGGTAAGTAATAATTAATACCATAAATGATAATTTTCTCCGCGCCCCTGTACGTTCCTATCTTATTATGTATGGATTTTTTTTACTCTTGACAACGAACGTGTAGGGATGATATTTGCTCCACTGCGCCGCCCCTTATTGTATAAAATAAATATTTTTTAAATATAAAATTTGTTCTTTAAAAATATAAAAAGTTAAAAACATAGAAATATCATATTACATCTTTTTTTTTTATCTCTATTTCTAAATTTTATATTTGAAGTTCTATCGATTCAATAACTACTAATTTTTATTTATTATGTTATTTTATAACTTGTATTAGTATCATTTTCTTAAAGTTTAAAAATTATCTTCAAAATATCTCCGTCCTCATTCTCCTGCTACCTCCTCGATATTTTTTTTTTTTTAATTTCCACTCCAATCAAACAGGGACGAATGAAACAGAAGACCCCCACGCCACCTCATTGCATCCCTAATATTACCACGTGATACTTCGGCATGTCCGTGAATCTCATGACCGCCTAAATGGTCTACACTGGGCTGTCATTGTAATTATGATGCAAGGAGGGTATGGACCATTTTGCTATTGATGAAGTTTTTAAATTCCCCATCTATGGAATTTCCAGATAGCAACATGTCTTCGTAGTTCGTAGACAGACATCGCCGGCACGACACATGATCTTGGGTGGCCTGTCTCGTAATTCACGGATTTGTTCACACGGCTGTCTTCTTTTTTCTATGCCTCAAAGTCCCACTGCTCTTATGATTATCATTTTTTTTTAGGTGTCCTTATAATGCAATTTTTTTAATTTTGAGGGTAGTTCAATTGGTCAGATCTTGATTTATTTTTCAAAGATTATGAGTTTAAATTCTCTTAGGACCACTGGAGATTTACTTAACTATTAACTTCAGTGCTATGGGATTAATCGAGGTGCACGTAAGTTGGGGTGCACGTAAGTTGGCTCGAACATCTAGTTATCAAAAAAAGAGAGAGAGAGAGAATGTAATCCTTTTATTAATTTATTAGTAAACTTTTAATTTTTAAAGGATTTTTTCAATAATAATTAATGTGTTTTTTCTTTACATTTTTATGAACTTTTAACATGAATTTTTTATTTTTTTTTGCTGGAAAAAATGCCTAAAATGAAATGCATTAGCTAAGTTAGGTTTATCATTTATGACGCTTCTTTCTCAATTAAACAAAGCGCATTTTAACGACCTTGTTGTTAATGTTGATCGAGTTCATCATTTCAGGATAAGTTTTGAACTGATTAGGTTCATTTTTGATAAAAATGCTAACATTTTTATTTATGTAAGTTGATTTTAGAGGAGTTCAGATGGAGTATTAGGACTTTGCTTCTCCCAAAAGAAAGTAGAAACCAAGGAAGCATCACACTAGAATTGAGAAATTCACATAAATGAGCAAATGTTAAGTGATTTCAAGCCACAATGGTTGGAAATTACATAATATTAATCACTTAATAATTACTCACATTAGTCACATAAGAGAGAGAAAGACAACGCCTAGTTGGTGAATAAATAAGTCCTCTAAACAAGGTGCGAACACGGGATCAAAGATCATCTGTTTCAAAAATTACACGTTCTTTTATTCTAATAATGAATTGAAAATTATTAAGTATGTTAATTTTAAAATTTTTGTACTCTCAAATTCTTGTACAATTGGCTTTCAATGCATTGATACAAAGAAACATACAATTTTTAGAACAAAGAATCCCAGCTCCAAGTGGAGCATACAGGATTAATAATGTAGCCAAAACAAAATTAACAAGAAAAATTCGTCTTTATTAATTAAATAAAAAATAAAAACAACCCATTTAATTATATATCAACCTTTTTAATATATAAAAAATACTAAGTAAATAACATCATATAATAATCCAAAAATATCAACCACCACTTTCAAAAAAATTTGAAAAAAATGGTGAAGAGAAACTCACATATCATCCATGAACTTTGCAGAAACCAAGACGCTGGTAATGAGCAACCGATGAACATTGAATGAGTTGATCGGAATCAATGGCTGCCGCTGCGGAAACCGGTCAAGATAAACGTAGGCGACGATGAAACACGACGGGCTACAATTGGCGTACCGGAATATCCTCTCGAGGTAGCTTCGGACGGAGATGGCAGGCCTAGTAAGGCCGTGAAACACCGAGATATTCCGGCGGTCGTCGGCGAACCGGCCGGCGGCAACGTCATTGGCCTCCGCCACTCTCTGAAGAAGAGAAGAGAGCAAGTCGATGATCCTCGGCATTATCGCCGGAGCCGGAGAAGTACTGCTCTCAGGCTCAGCCATTGTTTGTGTGTTAACTTAGATATTTGTTTGGCAAATGAGGTTGTATGGTTGGTTATATTACCTTTCAGTAATGTACATTTAAAAAAAAAAGAAAAGAAACGGAGGTATCTACTTTTCTATATTTGCATCTAATAATATTTATGGTAAATTAATTTTGATGATATGAATCGTTTATCTTATTATAACTACGAGAAACATTTATTTTATAAAAAAATTAATTCTAAAAAAATATATAATTTACTTTAAAATTATATTTGTATCTATTTTTGTAGAATAAACATATTTTATAGTTATCGATGTCTAATTAATTTAAATTTTTTTTTATATATAATTATTTTAATAAATTCTATAATATAATTAGTTTAAGTTATCAAAATAGATTATCTTAGAGGGCATAAAATAACAATGGAGATCTCTCAATTTATTTGACAAATAGAGACAACTTGGATCCATATTTGAAGATTATATTTGGGTACTACACCATGTAACATTTTATTTGTGATATTTATTTTAATTTATAAATTTATTATTTATTTTTAAGTACTTCATGTGAAATATCGTATTATGTATTACTTAAACGCTGTCACCAAATTAAATATAATCATTATATTATTATTTTTTTTATAATTATATTTGAGTACTATATGATATAATATCTTATATATATTTGGTATTTCAAAATAAATAATAAACTCATAAGTTAATATAAATTCTACACATAAAATATAATATTATATAATACTTAAATGTAATAATTAAATATGGTCTCCAGCATTTCTCTTCACTTTTACATCAGACTGGTAAGCAGTGGGGTGTTGATGAGCTGGTTTAATTGGCCAATGGAGTCCAAGCTTTTTTATGTTATGGCATGCATGTCCTTCCAGGTGGGATATAGCTTTCTATTATAGGGAATTATTGGCTAGTATATCACGTGCCACCATTGTATATATTACTCTTACTTAATATTGTAATAAAAAAATAGTTTAAATGAAATAATATTAATTTATCTTTTTAGTTAAGTGAGAGATAATAAATGATTCATGTCTATTTTGCCATAAAACTTATAATCTTATTTTATTTTATTTATTTTTATCTTTTTAATTGAAAAAACATTATTTAAAATTTGATAAATTTTTTTATTTTCATAAGTTTTTCGTCGAGGCGGACCAAAGCTATTTTCATTTAACTGTTACAAGATTAACAATTCCAGAAGCTTGGGCTTTTATTGCCGACATAAAATCATCTATTTCCATGTTATTCCACCGTAAGAGGAGTTGATTGGAATTGTTTGAGCAATTCACGTCATCCAGATCCTAAGAACAATAATGCTTTTGGATAAGCATGAGTAATTAAATGAAAAAATTAAAATTTTGATCAAAAAATAAAATATTTTAAAAATACAAAAATAAACTAAAGTAAACCAATAAGCTAGATTTCTTTTTTTTTTATTATTATTATTTTTGATGTTTGCTTTTAGGGAACTTTTTTTTTTTTTATCTTTTGACTCTTTTTTTAATAATTTTTTCGACTTCTTCTCATCGAGATGAATTAAAAAAGTACGAAATTTTGATAAAAAAATAAAAAAAATCTAAAAAGAAATAAGAGCAATAGTAAAAATTTACATTAAATAATGCTTTAATGTGTCATATTTTCTTATTTCCTGGAAATATGATACACCCGGCAATAATTCTCATCTATTAGTTGATATTTTGTTCTTAGCTACCATGATTGATGTGTCCCTACATGTTGGATTTTCACTTCCCAGAGATACTTTTGAGTTTGAAGTGGGATTTTGATGTTGGGTAGTAACTTACCTTCAAATAGAAGAAAAAAGACATTAGCAACTGATTTTGACAATTTAGAGTGATTATTGTATACTGTTGGAATGTTAGATTGATTAGAATATTAGATTGATTAGATTGTTTTTATTCTGATTTGATTTTCTTTATTATTTATTTCTATTCGCCTATAAATAGGTCATATATTGTACAATTTCAATAGACAGAAGATATACAGTTATTTTCTTTTCTTAATTTCTTCATGATATCAGAGCTACGTTCTTGTAACCTGTAGTATTTTTTCCGGCGTCGTCACGGTGACGGGGCATCACCGGTCAAATCACCGCGACGACACATGGTGTCGCCACCCCTACCATCTCACCGCCCAGTCGCGGCACCACCAGCCATCTTCATCGCCTTCGCGTCGCCGCCGCTTGCCATCGTCGCCTGCTGTCGCTGCCAAGGCCGAAACCCTTGCGCCACGACGCCACCACCAAACGCACACCAACGCTGCAGCCCACAACGTCGCCGCTGCTGCTGTCGCGCGGCTTGCGTCGCCCGAGATCTAAGGTGTCCGCCGTCGTGTGACTCGCGTCACCGCTGCTGCCATCGCGTCGCCCGAGATCTGAGGTGTGACTCGCGTCGCCGCTGCTGCCGTCGCGCGACTCGCGTCACCGTCGTCGGAGGGATCTTCTTCTTCTAGATTGTTCCAGCAGAACCTCTAGCACTGCAGCCCACAGCCCACAGCGCTGTCGCCCTCACCGCCGCTGCTGCACACTCGTCGGTGCCGCTGGATCTCATAGTCGCCGCCCTCGCCTTCTTCTCCTAGATCGTTCCAGCAGAACCTCTAGCGCTGCAACCCATATGCGAGCACAGCCTCAACCCCTGATCTGATTCCCTCGTAGCGCCGGAGTTTCCAGTCCTGCGCCTGACACCCTCGCAAGCAATAGTTCACCGTTCCACACGCCGAGCACCTCCGAAACTCGTTCCGCTGGCTCTCCAACCGGCCACATCCGCCATGCGAGCACAGCCTCAGCCCCTGATCTGATTCCCTCGTACCGAACCACTCC
>JAOTRH010215429.1:0-41638 GCA_034768845.1 Heliamphora exappendiculata
TCAATTCATATAGTCAGTATAGAATCGATCATCCCGTTGATCCCGCTCAATACACTCCAAGTGTACTAACACATCGACCTCGAATATCGAATTTCTAAAATCTGAATTCAATCCGTTCGACCTAGCCAAGACCAGCTACTATAACGATGTACTACAATCGTACCAATGGAATGTCTGAATCTATTGCGATTGTGAGCCTACCTATATAATCTGTCAGAACATTTGACTCGATCTTCCCTGCAGTACGCACCGAGTCAAATACTGAATAAAATATATGGACTATGCATTCATTCATCACAAATATAAATATGAAACCACGAATGAAAAATTATCTCAAATATTTTTCATTAATATGCCAGGGATCTAGAATAAAATACATAAAAGGCATGACTTTTCAGTATATATTCCCAACACAAATACCTAAGAGCCGTGGGAAGAGGGTGCGTTACCTTGTGAGGAAAGATGTGTGTGTGCTTGGTTGCTTATATTTGGAACATAAGTATGATAGCTTGTTGTGTATATGTGAGTATGGAGGTTGGACCTCAGGATTGATTAGTCTTTCCTTCAGGTGTTTAGATTAACAAACTTAGGAGCCAAAATAGAAACGCATTTTGCGGATGTGATTTCTAGCAAGGAATCTAAGTTGGTTATCTGAAGTGACGCGTCATTGTTGTTAGTTCTTCTCGGTATGTGTGATGAGTCCATATGATCATTGTGGCTATGTGTTAGCATGATTATGTGGTATGTGTTAGAAATAAATTGATAGATCGACCTTAGGTTGTTGTGTTTTATGTTTTCTTTATATATAACCTGTATACCCTTTGAGACGACGAGTCCAGGGTTTGGGTCTTGGATGTGTGACTCGGTTGCTATCAGTTGCAGAGGTAGGGTTATGGGTTGAGCGTCGACCACTTGGTATGTTGTGGAACTCGTCAGTGAGTTCTGTTTAGCCGTGAGAAGTTGGCATTGGTTGGAAAACTGATGAGTGTTTGTATGAGCCAAGTTTGTTCGGGTGTCGTTGAAGCCTAGTAAGTGGCTTGATTTTCGGTAGCTGGCTCCTCTTGAGAGTAGGCTGTGGAAAGTTAGAGTTGTGTTATGGACGACTTTGGGAGTAGAGGTGATGGGGGAAGGAGACCCTAGGAAATTAGTTGTTATGACTAGATTGGTGGATAGATCTGTGGATTGTGATAATCCCTTTTGGGTTGGTGTACATGATTCTGGCAGTGTGACGGATTAGGTATGTTGTGAGCCATGCTATGTCATGAGCCATGCTATGTCATGAGCCGTATACTCAGGATGGGGTATAGACAAAAACATAGTGGATGGAAGCGTGATAATCCTTGGTCGGGTGTAAGTAGAGATAGCAGAACGTGAGTGGTTCTGGAGATATCCCTATTAGCAGGATGTTGATGGTGGTCAGCAGGATGTTAATGGTAGTTAGCTAGGTGTTATGGTAGTCAGAGTTGTGTCTGATAACCTTGAAAGTTGTGCACCTCCTTGAAGTTTGAGAATTGTGTTCCGAGCGAGTGAGCTCAAAGATATGGGGACGAGTATGAGTTACAGTTATGCTGGAGTGAGCATGGGTGGCAGGTGTGTTGGAATGCGTAAGGATTCAAGTTATGATTATAACCTATGACAAGGAGCAGTTTTGTGAGATTCCTATGAGAACTCAGGTTTGTGGTCTTGTCGTTATCTTCGTGATTAGGAGATCGTGTTTGGGAACCGTGCTGGTGTATATGGTTGGTTAGTGCTGAGACGATGTATCCTGGGTGTGATGTGTCTGGAGGTTGTTTGTGTTCCACCTTAAGTTCAGAGATGGATATCTTATTTGTCCATGGGAACAAAGTGTGGAGTCATGAGGTTCAGTAGTGGACCGTGTGGTTTGGCTATCCTAGAATGATAGTTGAGAAATCGTGGATTACGATGCCTGTGATCGATGCGTGCTTTGAGAGCAAAAGTGCGGAAGGTGTCTGCATGGTTAAGGGAGTTCTTGGTAACTCTAAATGAAGGGTCTCAGGATTGGGTGTCTTTTGTGTGGTGCCGTGCACTTCCTATATGTGAGATGCTTGGATAGTGAGCTCGAGGTCATGACGTGGTTGTGATTTGCCTAGTTAGGTGAGTAAGCGCAATTTTCTAGAGTGAGGTTTTGGCACGATGGGAATGTGGACACGTGTCTCTGTGCATGGTTGGTGACGAGTTTGTAGTCCTATGGGATGTGCTGTACAAGATATGAGGATTGATGGTGTTCGTGCGTATGCAAACGAGGCCCGAGAGTTGAGAACTTGGTGTAGCGGACGATCTGAGTATCATGATTGGGGTTGACAGCAGCCGTTTGACTGTGGTTGATGTGGCCTTAAGGTAAGGTTTACAGGGTTCTTTGAGGACCAAGTGTTGATGAGTACTGGGAGTACGCTGAGGTTGGGTCATGGGTTTTGTTGACCATTTTCTTCTCTCTAGATGGAGATAGAATTCCTTTGTAAATGGTTATCTAGTGTGAGTTGTTTCATCTTGGTTAGATGGAGACGTCGGATTCTTGTTTGATTTAGATTTGGTTATGTTCTAAGACTGTGACATCTCTATGGATTTTGTACATGTGTTGTGATCCTTTGAGTGTACCTCAAGAACTTGTATCTCCGTGATCGGATGGTTGTGAGATTGATTCTCCGTGGTTTCAACAGATGATTGATGAGTATGTGCGTTTAGCTATTATGCATGGATGTGTGCCTTTTCCCTATGTCGAGTGTTTGTGTGTATGTCCTGGGATTCAATTGCTCCCGCAGTTGAAAACTATAAAGAATTACATGATTGGGTTAGTATTATCCCGTGGTGGACGACCGTAAAAGAGTACATATGAGAGTGATGAATATGATAGGTCGTGGTAACCTAGTCAGAGTATGACGGTTATGTATGTTGGTTGAACCAGTCGGGTTGCGTTCCCTGTGAGATCGAGTTGGTAAACCAAGAATGCTTATGCTTGTTCTTGTTGACAAGGGAATTTTGTCAGAATAGCGCAGCTGTAACATTCACATGATGGGTTTCTGATAGACTTTTGTGAGTCTAACTTCGATTTCTGTTTGGAGCTTGGAACTACTCAGAGTTCTTAGAGTCGAGGAATGGTTATCGACTATGGTAAACGTGCTTTGACGTAACTGTTTGTTTAGATGGTGATCCCGAGAACGTGGTAAGGTATGAGTCAGGAAGGATATGATGTTTGAGAAGCCTTGGTTAACGTGGTCTGTTCGGACTGGCGCGATGGTTTGGTTGGGAATGGAAGGGCCATGATGAGTTCGGTATAAGAGGAAATTTCTAAGTGTAAGAGGAAAGTCCTGGTTGGTTACTTGATGGTCAAGTCTTGGGTTCGAATATTCTGCTATTGTGGGCTCAAGGAATTGATGTATGTGTTGAGTTAGGAGTTGATGTTGGATGATGGTCATCATGTTAGATTTATCAGACGACGGTGATCATGTTTGATTTGAGGTTGATCCGTAGTCTCAGTATCAGTGATCTGATGGTGAACCGTTGAGATGTGTAGTGACTTGCTGTTGCACGGGAGATACGGTTGGGTTTATATAGGTTGTTGGATACCTATGAGATGTTCTGTCTAGTGATGTGTTTAGTAAAGCGACTTGTTGGATGACTCTGATCAGACCCTAGTGTTAGTGATGGATAATTCACGAGACCATAGAACACAGAAGTAGTTCAAAACCTTAACTCGAATCGAAAATCCTAAGTTCAGCCCGGAAACCTAAAAACAAAAAAGGTCCAAAACTCAGGCAATAAAATCTTAACATCTGGAGCGTCTCTTAACTTTCAAAATGAAGTAAATATTATAAAATAATGAATTAAAAATTAAAAATTCTCATAAATAGGGTAAAATGACTATTTTGCCCTTAGTACAGCAAAAAGCCTTAAAATCCAAATTTTGACATATGGATACCCTAAATTAAAGATTTAAGTACAGTTATCTAGTAAAAGACAAAATAACATAAAAAATACCAAAAATGCCCCTTAGTGGCCGACCACCTTGGGGGATGTGCCAAAAAGTGACTTTTTTGCTTCTTTTTAGCTTTAAATGATGAGAAATGTATTAAATAAAGCATTATGATGATCCAAAACTTGTTGAACAAGTAATATACCTAATAATATAGTGTTATAAGTCAACAAAAGCCAACAAATTATTATTAAATTACATACACAACAAAATAAGTCAAAACGCCATATATTGTCAAAATAGCTTAATTTGCCTTAAAAGACTACATTTATTTAATCAATTGCTATGAAAACTATGATAATACATGGAAATACTATATTTATCATGAAAATATTAATATAATAAGTCTCAGTAGGAAAAGACATCAAGAAAGTACATCAAATTAACTTTTAATGCATTTTCTTGCACAATAGGGGCACGAAAACCGAGACAAACTCCTTGATTGATGGGGGATCAGATTTTTGTCCCCCAAACAGCCACCTAGATACTTTTAGCTTCCCTAAATCCGAATTCTAGCCTCCAAGAATTAAATGAATTTAAATCAAAACTCAAATTACGTTAATTGAAATGAAAAAAAAAGAAAGCTTCTTGTGTACTTTTTGTCTCCCCTTGTCCCCTAGTCTTTGCCTATTTAAAATAAGCCCAAACGCTTCTTCTCCCCTTAAAAATTTCGTGCCTATGGAGAGAGAAAGAGTGGGTTGAGTGTTCTTGAGGGTTTGAGAGAAGAAAGAAGAAGAAGAAGAAGGAGGGATCCAAGAAAGGGGTCTTTGGAGACCATGGTTTTAAAGGTAAGTCCAAATCCATCCTCCACCATCTTTTGATCTCCCAAACATGTAAGTAAAACCTCTAAATGTTGTATCTAATATCCCTCAAAATATCCCCCAACCCATCCCATTAAACACTCTAAAAATCAAGAACCGAAATCAAACCGAAAAGGCGTTGTAGTTGAAAACTTAGGGGCTGTTTTGATTATGAATGATATGAGATGTTGTTGTATGTTGTTATCTTTGAATTTGATGATCTATAAGTGTGCTGGAGTCTTGATATTTAAGTTTGAAATACAAGCATGCAAAGCAATGGAACAAAAACTTGACATGACACAAGTAGAAGACCTAAATCCTAAGAGGCTTGATTTTTAAGGACTTTGATATTTCTGACCTGAGATTTGAAATACCATAACTCAATGTAGAAAATTGATATAAGCAACATGTTTGTGTCCAGAGTTATATTTTTGTGTTATCTTTCATCCAAAGTTGGTTTCAACTTATTTTCTTAACCAGAACTTAAGATATTGCAATTGTACCAAAGTGTGTCATTTTTTGACTAGTCAACACCATCGACCTGGAAACCTTAGTTTAGAATGAGATCCAAACTTTTGTCAAAATATAAAAGTTGTAGATAACATGTATATCCATATACCCACAAAAAATGAGAAGAAAATATTGAGATTCGATAGGTAAAAATCCCTTTAAAATTATCTATTGAATTTCAGCCTCTGAGGAACATTCGGTCACATATTTTTATATGGTCCAAGAAACCTATTTTTAGTGATCTATTCCAAAAGTTGTCTACATGCACTTTGTAGCTAACATATTGAAGTATTTTTATATGGCCAAAAAGTCTAACTTGTTTTAAACAACTACCATTAACTCTAAACATGAACCTTGTAGGGGACTTGTTATACTAGAACATACTAAAAAAAAGGGCTCATTTGGACATCATTTGATACCCAAAAATTGAGAGCAACAGAAGCATATTTTTGGGTAAAATTTGGACAAAATGCTGAACCATTTTTACTTAGGATAAGATGTTCACCCATTTGCCTTAGGATTTGGCCTCAGTAATAAACATGATACTTGTAGAAAATATTTTTATCTAAAAGGTGTATAAAAATCATAGCTTGATTCTAAATCTAGATACCCCAAAACATTGTCGCCCCTTTTAATTTAATACTTGGTTTTAGCCTTAAAAGTTGCCAAGTGTCGTTTGAGCACCCTTTGCCATGAGACCCGAGTTCTATATGACTATTGGTTTGAATTAGTTAATTTATGCTTTTAAGAGAATGTATGATGATTTAGAACTCATGCTATCATATCTTGAGAATTGTAGCCTGTGCTTCATGTACTTGTGCTTTATACTTTGCGCGTTACACCATGAATTTTGCCATGCTAGTTGATGCCATGCTATAAATAGTTGCACTTGAGATCCATATTATACATCATAGATATTGTCTCTTGCATCTTGACATATTGGAGTCCATCTATATACATTGTTGTTGGGATGGGCGGTATTGAATTGTTCTTTCTGGTTTTAAATCTAGGGCGTCCATGGTTGCCATTTTTCTAAATGTTTTGGGACATATTTCCCCTTGTACACCCTGGTTCGTCCCCAGTGTTACAAAGTTAATTTATACACCCTGGGTACGTCCCCGGTGTTTGAAATGGTTTATCATGAATACTGTTAGGCACCATGGGTTCGTCTCTAGCATTTTGGTTTTGATATCTCCTTGATTATGCGTTCCTTGAGTTATGATACGGGCAAATTGGGTAATTCGGAGAAGAGCCCAATTAATGGCAGACCTAATCCCACTATGGTGGTAAATTCGGAGAAGAGCCCAATTGATGGCGGACCTAAACCCCATTGCCACGATGTTTTGAAGGGTAATTCGGAGAAGAGCCCAATTGATGGCGGACCCAATCCCACTGTGGTGGTAAATTCAGAGAAGAGCCCAATTTATGGCAGTCCTAAATCCCTCATCTTGGTACTTTGTATAATGTGAAACGTCTCTTGAAATCTCTTAGACTTTGGGTTGACACCGGCGAAGGCATCACGAGTTTTAAGGTGGGACAAACTGCTTGCTATATGTCTGATATGACTGATTGATTGATATTGAATATTGTTGGCCTGGAGTATGGCGTGGCACACCGTTGCCATTGAGTAAAACTGCTGTGGCATGAAGCCCGATGACGCATTTACCTTTCGCAACGAGGCGCGATGACGGCTTTGGTGATCACTTTGTCTAATAAAGTCTACTTTAGTGATTCTCGGTGTGGAATTCCTGTTATAATCTGGGTGCATTTTGAGTTGGGCATCTGCATTTCATACACGCATGTTTATTGAATTATATGATATCATGTCATAAATTTGTCTGTCTCTTTGACTATAAACTGTACTGGGTGTTTTATGGTATGTGTTGTGGTAAATTTTGTGCCGTGAGATTAGTTAGAAGGTTAAAGTATTTTGCTTCTGGGCCTTGGCTCATGGCATTCCTGCCACAGGTGATGACGAGTTCTTGGAGGAAGTCATCTAAGAGGGAGAAGAAGAGTTTGAAGAACAAGGTGAGTTCCAAGAGCACGTGGATCCCGCTAATGCATTCTGAGGAGTCGAGACATCTGCTTTTGTTCTTATATTCAGTTCTTTCGCGCTTAGTGTAATTTTTGAAATTTCTTGGTGACACTGTAATAATTAAGTACTTTGAACGGTTCAGAACTCCTTTATGATGTAATAACTACCGTATGCAAATATGAATGAATGGCTAGAATATCCACTTATTTATATTTATGTATGTCCTGATGTGCCTGGAGGACGGGACGCCACGCTCTGATACCACGCCATTGCCATTGTGTAAAATAGCTCAGGCATGAAGCCAAGGCACACGTTTACTATTCGCAACAAGGCACCATGATGGCTTTGGTGATCAAATACCTGTGAAAGTCTATTCTGGTAATTCCCGGCGTGGAATTCCTATTATGAATCTGGGTGCATGTTGGGTTGGGCATCTGCATTACATACATGGCATGTCATATACACATGTTTATTGACTTATCTGCTATTTTTGTCATAAATTTATCTGTCTCCTTGACTATAAACTGTACTGGGTGTTATATGGTATGTGTTGTGGTGAATTTTGTGCCGTGGGATTAGTTAGAAGGCTAGAGTATTTTGCTTCTGGGCCTTGGCTCATGACATTCGTGCCATAGGTAGGGAGGAGTTCTTGGAGGAAGTCATCCAGAGGGAGAAGAAGAGTTTGAAGAACATGGTGAGTCCCAAGAGCACGTGGATCTCGCTGATGCATTCTGAGGAGTCGAGACTTCTGCTTTTGTTCTTATATTCAGTTTTTTTCTTGTACTTAGTGTAATTTTTGAAAATTCTCGGTGAAATTGTAATAATTAAATATGTTTGAACGGTTCAGAACTCCTTTATGATGTAATAATTGACGTATGTAAATATAAATGAATGGCTAGAATATCTCGTTATTTATATTTATGTATGCCCCGACGTGCCCGGAGGACGGGGCATTACAGTTGGTATCAGACCGTAGATTTAGTGAACCTTCAGGCCTTGGGTTATGGAAAATCATGCATTATGTCGCGTTGGAGCTCTGTAGGAGGAGTTGTATTAATAATTATTATCATTCATACATTATAAGAACTAAAATCTTCTACGCCTGAGTCTTATAGCAAGTTGTGTTAGGATGTTACCAGGATCGGAAGCAGCAAGGAATCTACATGCGAAGGACGGGCATGACCATCGAGATCGAAGATTGGAAATTCATGCAACGAGTTATCTTATTTTAAGGAGGGTAGATAGGAGTATGCACTAGGAGAAATTTTAGATACTACCTCGAGAGACACCGTTAAAATCCGGTGACTTCATCTTTATGAATTCTTTTCTCGTTTACCCCAAGCCTTGGTGTCAATATTTTGAAATTTTTTTAGTATATCCTTCCTTCTTACATCATCAGTCCTCAACGGTACCGGCAAGTCTCGTTCGTCGGTAACTCTTATGCACCTAAGTCTTGTTGATAACCCTATTAGAAATTCAATCTTAGAAAGTACCCTTGTCCTTAAGATTTCGTGCTTCGATAATGACCGGTATTCGCATTTGATTCTCCTCCGATTGAAGTCATCATCCTTGAACTAACTCTTCTCTTGAAGAACTCGATATCAATTCTTTGTTAAGTACCCGTTCCAAACATTCAACATTGATAAAATCTTTTGCCATCGTTTATTTCTCTCGACTCTGAAACCACAGTCTGTTGCAGTGATTTTGCGAATTCTTTGTACACTCTTGAAATCCCAACTTGGATGCTTGAATTGAAGTACGTTAGGCCGACGTAACTTCAGGCCAACGTATCTAGTTAGGCTGCCCCTTTTGATATCCCCTTTATCATAATATGATTGTACTGGATTAGTTCCGGGGACACGTATTTAAAGTATGGTTCATTGTCCTCTTCTTGTTTGTCCTACATCTGAACCCCAAATGACCACCCAATTTGTGTCAACGGTAGTTGCCTTAACCATGACCATTTGACCTCATCCAATCTATCTTTGAACCACCTGAGTTCCACCATAAACTATTCTAACCCCGCACGGGTTTTTGACTGTCGAATTTCAAAAATCTTGCTCCATAAATTTATGAGTAATAATGATCATCAGGAAATTACGTCATTAGGCCTTAGCGCTTTCATGGAAAACTGAGACGATGTATGAAAATCTCTTAACACCTCTTCAAGCGTGAAGCAGATTTCTTCATGATGTCACGGTTTATAATATCTATCAACGTCCGTGTTTAATAAAATTTTGAAGATCGAGGCTCCCATTTGCAAGAATGATTAAGTAAGGACTTATTCAACTAACTATATCTTTTCAAAGGTCCCGACAAATAAGAACTAGGCCCGTCAGCAATCCAAAATTAAAAACGACAGCTTCACATCAAAGGATTCACGACACCACCATATAGTACAATTCAACCTTCTCCAGACTAGTTTATAGCCGACCCACCCATTCGATAAATCGAGAAGTAAAAGATTCATACCGGTAGTAAGAAAGTGAAAAATAAGCAACAGCCTCGAACTCACGTTACCCTT
This sequence comes from Heliamphora exappendiculata, assembly GCA_034768845.1. Taxonomy (NCBI): domain Eukaryota; kingdom Viridiplantae; phylum Streptophyta; class Magnoliopsida; order Ericales; family Sarraceniaceae; genus Heliamphora; species Heliamphora exappendiculata. The sequence goes on from JAOTRH010215429.1 coordinate 9,861, forward strand.
AGTACGCTAGCAAAGGAGGTACGCTTATATACATCGATGTTCACACCGACCTTCCCACCGAAGTGTTAGAGTCCAGATTATTGCCATCACTATCAAAGAACGAAGAATCTTGATCACAACAATGAACGTGTGGAGCCTGATGAAGAATTAACCACTAAGTCACAATAGATCACATGACTAGGTAATTACCATAACTATAGCTTTTATCATGTTCGTTTTACCTAAAATGACCAACCGCCTGAGAAAACGATCTAGTTATTGGAAGAGACATTCAAACCCAACGTTCTAAGCACATCAAAACATACGATAGAAGCCAAGAGGAACGGAGTAACCTTTGGAAGGACTAGAGAGAAAATGGAAGCATATGATTATAGACTTCGCCCTCAGGATTATCAAGATCACCTCAAAAGACCGATAACTCTTTAGTTGAACGCTTCAAGGGTTGGGGTGTTAAGGAGTTTGTGGAAACAGTGAGTCCCATTGATGCTGAAGATTGTTTTAAGGGTGGAGTACGCATTTTACACAAACCAAGTTGTTCACATAGTGGGTTCTGAAGGTAACAGTTTGTATTCGCTTGGCGTCTAGACTGTGTAGCTCTTATGGAGTGGTATTCGGTTATCATTATGGTATCGATGTGAGTTGCGAGGAAGTTGCTTTTGAAAACCTTTTGTGATGTGACCAATTAGGGCAAGTTTGTTTAGATTGATGAGTAGATATTGCTGGTACAAAGAAGGAATTTTCTTATGGGAATGTTTGAACTCTATGTGTGAGAAGTTGAAGGGGGATATAATTCTGTTATTTTTGGTGGAGTTGTGTACCAGCTTAATGTAAGTACGTGGGAAGAATAAGTGTTTGGACGAGAAGAGTAGAAGCATAAGTGAAATTATACAAATTTATAGGTATGGTTTTTGTAATTGGCCTTGAGTGAATCGAGTGTCTTGGTAGAATATGGGTAAGATGAAATAATTAAAGTATGAAAATGATTCTTGGTTCGATTGTGTGGTAGAAAGTGTGTGAAGGGATTGAGTGATGATGATAAGAGATTTTAGAATCAGGAGTTAATAATGTTCAGTTAAAGGATTGTAGAGTAGATGGTACGTACGTGAAGGAAATATATGACAAGGTTGTGATTGGATTCATATCGGTAAGAATATACCTAGAAAGCGTTTAATCTGTGTGGTATGTTTAGCCCTAGTGACTCATTAGGTTCAAGTGGCGATAGCAATCTTGATGGTCGTAAGACTAAAGTAGTCCAACACAAGGTGGTGATGTGATTTCGAGTTAATAGTCATTAGTCGATCGGGAAGTAGTCTTAGATGTACGTTTGAAAATGGTAATGTGTTGGTTTTCGGTAGAGTGACAGTCTTTCCAGACAGAAGTAGAGAATGCTTGAAATCAATTTCGGTGGTGGGCTAGTTTAGAGACATATGATCGCTTGTGGAAGTCGTACTCAATGTAAGTTGTGTTTTGGAGCCAACGTATTCTCAAGGATAGACAGGGGTCGGGATACCATAAATTGAAAGTGCGGGAGTTAGATATACCTAAGACTGCCTTTAGGACTCGTTACGAGCATTATGAAATTGTGGTGATGCTTTTCGGGTTAATAAATTTACCTGCTGTGTTTATGGACCTGATGGATCGAGTATTCAGAAGCTTTCTAGACAAATTTGTAATTGTGTTGATAAACGATATTCGATTATATTCTCGGAGTAAAGAGGAACACAGGAAACATTTAAAGATTCTTTGTAGATCCTGAGAAAGCACAAGTTATAGGTGAACCTTGGTAAGTGTGAGTTTTAGTTGGACCGCGTCATGTTTTTAAATCATGTTATATCTGGACAAGAAATTCAAGTGGATTCCACAGAAGTAGAAATAACAGTTAATGGGAAGAGATTAACTAACGTGACAGAGATACGAATCTTATTGGGGCTAGCTGGTTATGTGATATAATACTTGAAGATTACGTAATAATTAGTTAAAAAGTGTTAAGTAGGACAAGACAACCTTTACACTAAGTACTGACCATAAGGGCTCGACCTTATCGACACCCGTAATAAAGAACAATTCAAGTAATCAAAGATACAATTTTGGGAAAAACGAAAACGCACAATGCTAGTAAATCATCCTTAACACGGTGAAGTACGGGGCGAAATTTCGAGCACGAAATTTAAGGGGGTAGTTTGTAACGACCCGGTACAGACCCTAGTTGTAACAACCCAGTTGATAACGACCCGTGTAAATACCCAACCCAAACCCTAGTATCTATGACGGATAGTCCACGAGGCCATAGAACACGGAAGAGATTCAAAAACCTAACTCGAACCAAAAACCCTATGTGCGGCCCGAAAACCCTAAAAAGGTAAAAAAAAACATAGGCAATAAAACCCTTGTACCCGGAGAATATTTTAACATTCTAAATTAAGTATATATCATGAAATAATGAATTAAAAATAAAAAATCCTCATAAATAGGGTAAAATGACTGTTTTGCCCCTAGCACAGCAAAAATCCTTAAAAACCTAAATTTTGACATACGGATACCTTAAATCAAGAATTAAAGTACAATTAAGGGGTGAAAGATAAAATAACATCAAAAATACCAAAAATGCCCCTTAGTGGCCGACCACCTTGGGGGATGTGCCAAAAAGTGACTTTTTTGCTTCTTTTAGTTTTAAATGATGAGAAATGTATTAAATGAAGTATTATGATGATCTCATACTTATTTAACAAGTAATATACCTAATAATATAGTGTTATAAGTCAACAAAAGTAAAAAAATTATTATTGAAGTTTATACACAACAAAATAAGTTAAAAAATTCTATGTTGTCATAATAGCTTAATTTGACTTAAAAGACTACATCTATTTAATCAATTTCTATAAAAGTTATAATAATACATGAAAATATTATATTTCTCATAAACATACAAAAATAATAAGTCTCAGTAAGAAAAGTCACCAAAAAGATACATCAAATTAACTTTTAATACATTTTCTTGCACAATAGGGGCACGAAAACTGAGGCAAACCCTTTGATTGATGGCGGATTAGATTTTTGTCCCCCAAACAACCACCTAGCTACATTTAGATTTCCTAAATCTGAATTTTAGCCTCCAAGAATTAAATGAACTTAAATCAAAATTCAAATCACATTAATTGAAATGAAGAAAACGGAAGCTTTTATATACTTTTTGTCTCCCCTTGTCCCATAGCCTTTGCCTATTTAAACTAAGCCCAAACACATCTTCTCCCCTTCAAAATTTCGTGCAAGAGAGTGAGGGACCAGACCTTCAATTGTTCTTGAGGTATTCCATGAGTTTGAGGAAGAAAAAAGAAGAAAAAGGAAGAAACCGAGGAGTTTTCGAAAACTAAGTCCAAATCAATCCTCCTCCATTCTTTGATCTCTCAAAACAAATAAGTAAAATCTCTAAACCTTGTATCTAAGATCTCTCAAAATATCCCTCAACCCATCCCTTTAAACACTCTAAAAATCAACAACCGAAATCGAACCGAAAAGGCGTTGTAGTTGGAAACTTAGGGGTTGTTTTGAGTATGAATGATATGAGATGTTGTTGTATATTGTTATCTTTGAGTTTGATGATCTCTAAGTGTGCTGGAGCCTTGATATTAAAGTTAAAATCACAAGGATGCAAAGAAATTGAACAAAAACATGACATGACACAAGTAGAAGACCTAAACCCTAAGAGGCTTGATTTTTAAGGACTTTGATGTTTCTGCCCCGAGATTTGAAATACCATAACTCAATGTAGAAAATTTATCTAAGCATAATTTTTATGTCCAAAGTTATCTATTTGTTTTATATATCATCCAAAGTTGGTTTCAACTCATTTGCATAACCAGAACTCAAGATATTGCAATTTTACCAAAGTCTGTCATTTTCTGACCAGTCAACATTACTAACTTGGAAAACTTAGCTTAGAATAAGATCCAAACTTTGGTCAAACCATGAAAGTTGTATAAAAAATGTATACCTATATACACACCAAAAATGAGAACAAAATATTGAGTTTTGATAGGTCAAAATCCCTTTGAACGTATCTGTTGATTTTCAGTCCCCGAGAAATATTCTGTCACATATTTTTATATACCCCAAAACACCTATGTTTAGTGATCTATTACAAAAGTGATCTACATGAACCTTGTATCTAACATATTGATATATGTTCTTCCCAAATATCAGACCTTAAAGGCTCGGGATGATACCCCAAAACCGTTTTAACCCTCCGTCCAAAACTGGCTCTGCTGAGCTTTCGCCGCTGGCAGAACCTATTTTTAAAAAATAGCCAAAAAGTCTAACTTGGTTCAAACAAATATCCATAGCTCTAAACATGAAACTTGTAGGTAACTTGTTAAAATAGAACATACTAAAAAATGGGCTCATTTGGACTTCATTTGATACCCCAAAACGGAGAACAACTGATGCTAGTTTTTGGTAAAAATCTGGAGAAAGTGCTGAACCGTTTTTACTTATTATGAAATGTTCACCCTTTGCCTTAGGATTTGGTCTTGGTGTTCAACATGAGAGTTGTAGGAAATATTTCTATCTAAATGGTGTACAAAAATCATAGCTTAATTCCAGGGATAGATACCCCAAAACTTTGTCGCCCCTTTTAATTTAATACTTGATTTTAGCCTTAAAAGTTGCTAAGTGTGATTTGAGCACCCTTTGCCATGAGACCCGAGTTCTATATGACTATTGGTTTGAATTAGTTAAGTTGTGATTTTAAGAGAATATATGATGATTTAGAACTCATGCTATCATATCTTGAGAATTGTAGCATGTGCTTCACATAATTGTACCTTATGGTTTGCGCGTTGTATCATGAATCTTGTCATCTTGATGCCATGCTATAAATTGTTTCACTTGATATCGATGATACACATTATGAGTATTTTCATTTGTATCTTGGCATGTTGGAGTCTATCTGTGCAAACCATTGTTAGGATGGGCTGTGTTGATTCTAAGTCTAGGGCGTCCCTAGTTGCCATTTTTTGAAAATATTTTGGTTTACACACTGAGTGGGCGTGTCCCCGGTGTTAAAAAATTTGTTTACACACTGAGTGGGCATGTCCCCAGTGTTACAAAATTGGTTTTTACACCCTGGGTGTGTCTCCGGTGTTTGAAATAGTTTTACGAATATTGATGGGCACTATAGGTTCGTCGTTAGCATTCTAGTTTCGATAGTTTGGATTTTTTGGTAAGTCAGAGAGAGCCTAATTCGGCTGGCCTAATCCCACTACGGTGGTAATTCGAAGATAGCCCAATTATGGCTGTCCTAAATCCCTAATCCTGGTACTTTGCATCGGGTAATTCGGAGATATCCTAATTCGGTTAACCTAATCCCATCGAGTAATTCGGAGAGAGCCTAATTATGGCTGTCCTAAACCCCTCATTTTGGTACTCTGGTGATTCCTGGCGTGGAATTCCTATTATTATTTTGGTGTATTTTGGGTTGGGCATCTGCATTTCATACGCGCTTGTTTTATTGACTTATCTACTATCCTGTCATAAATTTGTCTATCTCCTTGACTACAAACTGTACTGGGTGTTTTATGATATGTGTTGTGGTGAATTTTGTACCGTGAGATTAGTTAGAAGGTTAGAATATTTTTCTTCTGGGCCTTGACTCATGGCATTCGTGCCACAGGTGAGGAAAAGTTCTTGGAGGAAGTCACCTCAGAGGGAGAAGAAGAGTTTGAAGAACATGGTGAGTCCCAAGAGCACACGAATCCAACTGATGCATTCTTAGGAGTTGAAGCTTCTGCTTTCGTTTTTATATTCAGATTTCTCGCGTTTAGTGTAATTGTTGAAATTTCTTGGTGGAACTGTAATACTTATGTACTTTTGAACAATTCAGAACTCATTTATGATATAATAACTAACGTATATAAATATGAATGAGTGGCTAGAATATTCTTTTATTTATATTTATGTATGTCCCGACGTGCCCAGAGGACGGGGCGTCACAAATAATGCTTAATTTATACTTTTTTTTTCTCAATTTTAAGCTTAAAAAGGCAAAAAGTATATTTTTGGGCACATTTCCCCAGGTGGCCGGCCATGCAAGGCCAATTTGGTTATTTTGCTGTTATTTTGTCTTTTATTAATTAATTATATATAAATATCTAATTTTGGGTATCCATGTGTCAATTTTTAAATTTTTAGGACTTTTTGTTGTACTAAGGGCAAAATGGTCATTTTACCCTAATTATGAGAAATTTTGATTTTTAGTTTTATATTTTTTATTATTTACTTAATTTAAGCTGTTCCGAGACTTTTTCAAGTATTAGGGCTCTGCCTCTGAATATTTGGTCTTTTAAGATTTTCGAGTCAAATTAGGGTTTCGGGTTGAGCTAGGGTCTTTCTCATTCATGCAGCTACCTAAGTTCTCATTGTGTATCGGTTACTAATACTAGGATTTGAGACAGATTATTACAATTTAGGTGGTTACTACTAGGGTCCGGACCGGAGTGTTATAGAGAGGGTCAGTGACTTTCATGTGCGAATTAAAAAGTTTGACAAGAGTAGGGTAATGGTTGTCCTGAATCTATAATAGATTCTTCCACCCTAGAGTGTCAAACCACTCTTAGAACTTCATCCCAATAGAATTAAAGAAATGGAAATAATCGAACGACCAGGGATTACTTTTCGATTTGCAAAGGATAGGAAATACAAGTTCTTGATTCGTGTCGACAAGAACTTTAACGTGGTGTCGATTCTCATCTCCTTTGTTGGCGTCACTGCTGTCTTCTTACTTTTGCTAGAGCGTGGGTTGGATGACTCTCCGGCGTCAGCTCTTTTGGTTCCTTTCCCCATCATTCTTGATGGCATTAGGGTTGTTAACCTTAGGGTTGATTTGCAAAGAAGGGACGATGAGAGAGAGAGGAAGACGAAGAGACGATTTGAGAAGTGAAACAGTTATGAGTGCAAAATTAAAAGGGGAAAATTGCCTATTTATATTATAAGAAATGTGTATACACTTTTCTTCTTGGTGTCGACACTTTTCATGCGACACATGGGGTGTTTAAAAATAGATTTCGTGTTAACACTACTTCAGCGAGGGGTTGACACTTTAGGCTCAGTGTGTCCACACTTTTCGAAAGTGAGTCGACGCCTTTTTAACATAGAGAAGGATAATGTATTGTGTCAACATTATATAGCTGGAGGTCGAAACTTTTCTCGAAATGTGTCGATACTATATAGCATTTGTGTCAACACTTTTCACATATGTGTTGACACTTTTTAACATTTTGTCAACACCTTTCACACAGCAAATCATAATATGAAAAGCATCAAAAAGTCATGGTTAGTATGGCATATAAATATCAATTTGGAGCATACAATATACCAAGCTCTCTTCTAATATAACCAAATCTTTCTTCATTCTAGAGGTTTAGTGAATATATCAGCAAGTTGGTGATCTGTGCTTACAAATTCAAGTTCTATGTTTCCTTTTTGAATATGATCTCTTATAAAATGATGTCTGATTTCTATATGATTTGTTCTAAAGTGTTGAATTGGGTTCTTGGATATATTAATGGCACTAGTGTTATCACACTTAATGGGAATGTGATATAAACATACACTATAGCCTTCTAGTTGTTATTTCATCCAAAGAACTTGTACACAGTAGCTACCAGCTGCAATGTACTCAGCCTCATCTATCAATAAGGCTATTAAGTTTTGTTTCCTACTAAACCAGGATATGAGTGAGTGTTCTAGGATTTGACAGGTTCCACTAGTACTCTTTCTATCTATTTTGCAAGGGGAAAATTTTGCATCATAATAGCCAAATAATTCAGTGGTTATTCCTGTAAGATAAAATAATCTTAAGTTTTATGTAATAACCCAAACTTAGGTATACGAATAGAAAAGAAAGAACATTTCAAAAAGAAACGAAATCTTGAACCTAAGTTCAGTAAGAAGAACCGGCCCGACTGTTTAACCTTTTCGAGCTTCAGACCCGGGATAGAGAGGGAACCACACAAGCAAATATTAAAACCCTAATATTGAGGTTAAGAACTCAAGGTTATGAGATCAAGTTGTTTGAGACAAGAGTTAAACACGAAAAATCTTTAAAATTCAAATTTTGACACACGAATACCCTAAATCAAGTATTTAAGTACAATTAAGTAGAAAAGAATAAAATAACATCAAAAATAACAAAAATACCCCTTAGTGGCCGACCACCTTTGGAAGAGTGCCGAAAAGTAGCTTTTTTCTTTCTTTTTAGTTTAAAATGATGAGAAATGTAATAAATTAAGTATTATGATGATCCAATACTTGTTGAGCAAGTAATATACATAATAATATGGTGTTACGGGTTAACAAAAGCAAACAAATTATTATTAAAATTCATACACAATAAAATAAGTCAAAAAGTCAGATATTGCCAAAATAGCTTAATTTGATTTAAAAGACTACATCTATTTAATCAATTGCTATGACAACTATAATAATACATGGATATACTATATTTATCATAAACATACTAAAATAAATAGGTCACAGTAGGAAAAGACAACAGAAAGATATATCAAATTAACTTTTAATGCATTTTCTCGCACAATAGGGGCACAAAAACTAAGAAAAAACCCCTTGATTGATGGCGTATCAGATTTTTGTCCCCCTAAACTAACCCTAGCCGAATTTTCCTTCCCCAAATCTGATTTTGTCCCCTCAAAGCTTGAACTAAATTAATGAGCCCATGTGAAGGAAAAAAAAGTACCAAAAAATGTAATTATTTTGTTCCCTTGCCTTCCTATTTAAACTAAGCCCAAACACCTTCTTCCCCCATGATATTTCGGTGGAGAGAGAGGGAGAAAGACCAGATTATGAGTGTTCTTGAGGGTCCATGGAAGTTTGAGAGAAAAAGAAGAAGAAGAAGAAGGGATCCAAGAAAGGGGTCTTTAGACACCATAGTTTCAAAAGCCAAGTCCTAATAGTTTTCCGCCATCTTTTGATCTCTCAAATAACTAAGTAAAAACCTCTAAACCATATGTCTAAGATCTCTCAAAATATCCCCCAACACATTTAAACACGCTAAGAGTCGAGAACCAAAATCAAACCAAAAAGGCGTCGTAGTTGGGAATTTGGGGCTGTTATGATTATGGGTGATATGAGATGTTGTTGTGTGTTGTTATCTTTGAGTTTGATGACTTCTAAGCGTGCTGGAGTCTTGATATTAAATTCTAAAACACAAGCATGCAAATAAATGGAACAAAAACTTGACATAACATAAGTAGAAGACTTGGACCCTAAGAGATTTGATTTTTGAGAACATAGGTATTTCTACCCTGAACTTTAGAATGCCATAACTCAATGTAAAAAATTTACCTAAGCATGTTCTTTGTGTCCAAATTTATATCTTTGTGTTATCTTTCATCCAAAGTTGGTTACAACTCATTTGAATAAGTAGAACTCGAGATAATTCAATTTTACCAAAGTTTATCAGTTTCTGACTAGCCAACACTACCGATTTGGAAACTCTAGTTTAAAGTGAGATCCGAACTTTGGTCAAAACATGAAAGTTGTAGATAGCATGTATATCTATGTACTCACAAAAAATGAGCACAAATGAATGAATTTTAATAGGTCCAAACACCTTTGAAAGTCTCTATTCAGTTTCATCCCTCAAGGGGCACTTCTGCCACATATTTTTGTGTAGCCAAAAACCCATATTTTTAGTGACCTAATCCAAAAGTGGTCGATATGAACAATTTTAGCTAACAGATTGAATGACGTGATGTACAAATATCATACCTTAAATCATTAGGATGATGCCCCAAAACCATTTCAAACCCTCTGTTCAAAATCGACTCTGCTGAGTTTTGGCGACTAACAGAACCTATTTTCTAAAATGGCCAAAGAGTTTAACTTGTTCCAAACAACTACCCTTAGTTCTAAACATGAAACTTATAGGGGACATGTTGAAATAGAACATACTAAAAAATGGATTCATTTGGACTTGATCTGATACCCCAAATTCGAGACCAACAGATGCATAGTTTTGGTAAAAGCTTGAGAAAAGTGTTGAACCGTTTTTTCTTGGAGGGAATGTTTTAGGGAATGTTTTAAAAGTTGTAGGGAATGTTTTAATCTAAATCATCACCAAAAATTATAATTCAATTCCAAGTCTAAGTACCTCAAGATGCTGCGGTACCTTAAAATGTAATGATTGAAAGAGAGTAATAAATGGTTAAGTAAAATCCTTAAACAAGTGAAGGTTTGGGCAAACTCGTAGTACCCCTTAAACCTAAAAAGAAAGTAACCATGATCCCAAAAATCAAGAAAATATTCCACAGTCAGAATCATTTTAGTTTCACATGCAAAAGGGGGAGGATTCCGTGTGTCACACCCCAAACACCAGGGTCACACGAAAGCCCACCAAAATATCGTTTGAGGAAAATAAGATTTGCAGTTGAAAAATCATCAACTCAAAAATATTACATCATTTGGATAAAAATTTCCATAATTCAACTCTCATAAACAATAAACATCCAATCTCATACATGAATAAGTATATTGCCCCAAGGCATACAAAACTAGCATTCTGAAACAGGCGTCACATGTATAAGTACATGTCCAAAATAGAAAATTACAACTAGTCTTTCGCCACCACAGGAATCTAGATAAACTCCTCATGCTCACCTGAAAAGGTTTACAGCAAAATTCCACACCGTGAGCCGAATCCCAATAGAACATAGACAATAAAACTGCAAAGCAGGCTATGCAATTACACGCACATGGGCTCAACCACAAGAGCAAAAAAAGTTTTCCTTCCAAAATCATAAGTTTTCCATCAGACTAACACGAGTCTCAAAAATATTTTATCTCATAAAATTCCATATTTTTTATCCTTCGAACTATGCATATCATCTTAACAGATATCATGTCACAGTTAAGAAAAAGCTATAAAAATACAGTAAACTCCACTCAGGCTGTAAGGATCCGCTTTTTAGATATAATAATAGCCACGATAATATAGCTATAGTGTAGTCGCCTATATCGTCACGATCACTCAATACTAGAAAAAATAAAAATAAATAATTAATAATAATTTTAATTTTAATTATAATTAATTATGTTATCACAACACAAACTCACACAAACTCCAAAACAAATTTTAGTATACACGCATACTTAAGAGAATCTCTACAGCAAACACAATAAATTAATCAATAAATTCTAATTCTCTACAACACACAATCTCCATTAAAATAATTCAAAACTAACATTAATATATATACTTGTATATATATAAACATATGTAGATATACTATATACAAACTATTATATATATATCTCTACAACCAAATAAAATAATTCAAAAGAAAAAAGTAAAAGTCATTTTAGTATAAAAATAATAATAATAATAATAATAATAATAATAATAATAATAATAATCAAAAGACAAAAATATAGTTTAATGTGTATATATATATATGCATAAATCCCTACAAGTAGCCTAATAAAAAAAAGTAACAACCTAATATAATAATATAACTTTAAGCCAACTTGTATTTTTTAATATAAAAAGACTTAATACAATACATAAATAATTAAATAATGATAAAATAATAGTAAATCATGAAATTAAGTTTTAAGATTTAAATTCATCAAATTAAATTAAAACTAGTATAAAAGAGATTAAAAACGTACATCAAGTTACGAAATTGAACAAAAATTAAAATTTAGCCCAACCATCACAGCTAAATAATGCTATAATTAAACTAAGATGTAAAAATTAAGTACAACACCTAAAATTATTATAGTAATTCAAATCTTTAATATTCATAATTAAAAATATACATTAAGTTAATTTTTTTAATACAATTCTTGAACAATGTTATATATATATATATCATTAAATATACAATAAAATAATAAAATATAACAAAAAATTAAATATGGAGCCTAAAAACCCCCATGGCCGGCCACCTTATTCACTTACACACTCAACCCCAAATTTTTTTACACAAGCATCATTTCCTTTCATTAACAATTTTAACTTAAAAAAGGACCCCAACCGCCCTCCTTGTTCGGGCTAAAGAGAGAGGAAACCAACCAGATTTTGTTTTAAAAATATTGCTAAGTGTTCCAAGTAGTGCTAGAGAGGTTCTAGTGAGAAAATGAGACAAGTTCTTGGTGTTCTTGAAGTTCTAGGTGTTTTTGAGCTTCTCTCTTCAAAGATCTCCATCATTCATCATCTTCAACCACAAAAGAAAGGTAGGAACAATATTCTTATACATTTATTTTCCATGTACCAAGTCCATCTTAGCTCCTAAACACCTCTAGGTTCAAGTTCCATGCTCAACACTATGAGATGTGGTTTTGAACCTATTTTCTACTTTTATTCTTTCTCTACAAACATCTACCATTTGCTTTTGTTTTTGAATGCAAATGATATATATCTCATATATAAGTCATATATATGAGGGATATAGCCATGCATGCAAGGGCCATGGGTCTAGGAGCTCAAAAAGTACCATTTCTCTTCATACTCAAATCTGTCCAGATAAGGTTTTTATCAAACATCCGATTTTTGTTATTTTTTTTTAGTGATCTAAACTCATCAAAAGTTTCTAAAATATTTACTGTAGTTTCATATATATATTATTTGCATCAACGCATTTTCTTGAGGTCCAAATCATTTTTCTTATTTTTCTAAAAATAGAGAAGTAAATCCGGTTAAAATAGCTGTTTGGACAGACCAATTTGAATCTATGCCATTTACTGTAGCAGTAAGTTTTTGGTATGATTTTTATGTGTTTGGATAGCTAAACATCTTATCTTTCTAACCCCACTGGAATCAATCCGTTTGCATATGTGTAGAGAAAATGGTAACGATTCTCCCAAAGTGTGTCGAATCTAGACACTGTTTGGTAGGATATTCATAATAAATTCAAAAAAAAATTAAAAAAATACAAGGTTAACTTCCAGAGTTTCTAAACTCATAGATGTAACACTGTAAAAATTTTAAAAATGAAATTTTAAGTTTAAGTCCTTAATTCTATTTTTCAAGTCACTGAATATTCATGCCACTGTTCTGAAAATTCTTCTCTGCACTATCATAGGAACTTGTTTGGTTAAAACCAAGGCCTTAGAGGTAAAATTTGAAAAAGCGTGAAACATAAAACGTGTTCAGAACATCCCAAATAGGGTGCCTACAAAATGTCAGGTTTTAATTCCGAGTCTAAGTATTTATAAAAAAATAACCTAAAACCAGTAACTGAAACCTGAAAAATGTAACTGTGGTTAAAAGTGATTAAGTGTTAATGCTATTATTTTGGGTTCCCTATGTTTATGATAATACATGATTAAATAATTAAAATGTGTGATATTGTCTTGACATACTTACATAATTTTAGTAGTTAAATTACTTGCATGAAATTTGGTTAAATCACTGATCCATGCACATTATGTTTTAGCCTAAATATTTTGAGGTGATTTTAACTTAATTGATGTACTTTTGTCTTACATGCTATTTAATCTTATACATGCATGAATTCCCATGTAATTTGAAAAAATCATAACTTTATGCGTATTATGCCGCATCATCATTAGGATGGGTTTTACAGGATTCACCATTTTATTTTAAGGAAAGAATGAAAATTGAACCTTAGGATTGGTACTGTGATTGATGGAATTGAAATTGTTGAAATTTAGATATTTGAAAATATTGTGATATTAGCTATATATCTTGATTTGTTTTGGGAGGTTTTTGCCCCAAGTGCTAAATGCACATTGTTGTGATATCTGTATTTTGGTGAAGGCGGTTCGGCTGGCGTAATAATCAGAGTTAGATTTCGCAATCCTGCGTTTGACCTTGACTTGAGAGTCGAGAGCCTGAGTGTTGACTTATCCACGCCCTTGCCGTCAGTGATGACCCGGCTAGACACTTAGTCCACTACGTAGTCATCACACGGCTTAAGGAACGCTATTTGTCGGTCGGTAGACTTGGTCAGCGTAATTGGGATCACAGGGTTTAGGATGGTTCACCTTAGTTGGGGGAACCTAGAATAACCTAAGTTTAAATTGGATTAGAAAATTTAAATTGGTTGCATCATTCTCATCATTATTCACTGTCATGTATATTATGTCCTCTTACCTGCTATGTGTTTACCTATACTTGGAAAAAAATTTGTGTAATTATGTTGTTCCTTCTGTGCTTTAGCTCACGGCATTCTATGCCAGGTTTTGAGGACGCGAAAGTTCCCGCCAATTATCCGGTGCCAAAGGAGGTGGAACCGTGGCTCATACCAGTTCGCTGCACCCAATTTCGTTTTGAGCTGATCGGACTTAGCATTGTTTTTCTTTAATATTTTCTTCTAAACACAATTTATTTTGGGTTTGTAACCTTAATCTTATGGTATTCTTATTTTTCTGCATTGATGGGTATTAATCGCTTATTACTATTCTGCACCATTATTAGTTAATTGTAGCTCTAGATGTCTCTAAATTTCGAGGCATCACACAGGCCACTCAACCGAGAAGAAAGATAAAATGTAATCCTATGTACCGACTCTGCTATACAGACAAAGGTAACAACTATAGACTCATGTCCATTATCCTAGTCCTGAACCACTTAAGGCCTACTAGATAATAACAAGTTCTATACGATGTTACAACAATAAAGCCACTCACGGGGCAACATACTTCTTTACAGATTTCCATGACCATTGGACGAAGCTAACCAAACCACGTTTGTGGGGATTAACCCGAGGGACCCTAGCAAACCCACTCTGCGCACGTTTTTGGACTTCCACCAAGGAGCAATAGAAGCCCAACTCAAAACCGCACACTGTCACGGTACATCTATGGAAACATTTAAAAACCCACCCATAGCTCAACTACAAAAACCCACAAACAGTTTATACAACACATGTATAAAAGAGATCCAATCCATCAAAATAGAGATCTAAAATCAGTTCCAACAAAACGTTTAAAAGGTGAGACTCAACCCCGCAGATTAGCTCCAAACCTCTAAAAAGACGTTTTTCACCATTTTCTCAAAACACCACGTTTTCAAACCTCCTTTTGAAAACTACGGATACCACGTACCCGAAACATGTAAACAACCAAGAAAAGGCATAAAAACCCACCTTTACCCCAAAAACAAGGTTTACACATGAAAATCACATTTGATATATTTTTTACCCGGTAAAAACACATAGAATTACATTTATCACCCTTATACAGTAGTAGGGTCTAGAATCCTAACTTAGAGAGTCAAGAACTTGACGTCTCAAAACTGAACGACGTTAGAACGAGAATCCGACCGGATGGATGTGAAGCCCTCGGCCCCGATATCAAGGATCCGCAAAGGAACTAACACAAAACCAAGCCCCGGGCCCTCAAAGCTAAAGAGAAGGCAGAGAAAAGGGATTTCTTAGCTGAGAAGAAAGAGAACATGAAAATATCTCAACCTTTTGGATATTTATAAACTCGCCAAAAAGCTACTGTCCACTCGACCGAACCCCTGAGTTCAGTCGACCGAACCTAAAATTTTTTGTTCAGTCAAATGGGCCAAGCCCTTCAGTCAACCGAACTACTGGGTAGAGTGTTTTTCGACGCTTTTTAGGCAAAAACATGTTTTTAAGGTCCAAACAAGCCTCTACCAAACCCTGAAAAGCGTAAAACACATTTATCCATGATGTTCTACAACTTTAAAGCATAACTCATGCATCGATACTATTCATATACTGAAAAACACACATCAGATATATAAACAACCTAAAAGAAAAGGTTTGGGGTCTCACACCGTGATTAACAGTCGAGTCGTGTTTTGCTTATTAGACACAGAGGTTGTAGAACCTGGGGGTCTTGCTTAGCTTGTCGGGGGAGGCTCAGTTCATACACATATTATACAGGGTGAGAATGCTTAGCTATTATCTTGAACTTGAGTTTATGTAAATGATGCTTTAAAATGCTTTGAAGTGCATGTCTTGAACTATGACTAGTTTAACGATCACATGAACCTGTTGTTTTAAAAATCATGATGTTTTAATTCAAGTGTGCTATCCATGGTATTCTGAGCTAGCATGATGTTACTGTGAAAGTATGATTAATGTTGTGTGGTTGTTCCAATGTGACAAGTTACAAGTGTTTTCGGCCCTTTTATATCCTATTATGAGGGAGCTTACCCAACTATGGATTTTTCATTTATCCCTATAGGGGAGGTGTCCCGTTAAGAGTTAGCTTTTTCCTTAAAGGCTTTTGGGCTGAGTCCCAGGTTTTAGCACATGCCACTTGTGCTTGGTGGAGAATGGCCCTCATTCCATCACATTGCTATCCTTGCATTGCGAATTGAGGTTACGGTACCGTTAGAACTCCCAGTCGTGAGGTTGAAACTACTTGGACACTGTCGGGGTTTGAGTCTAGATTTAAGAAAATGGTCATGCATTTTAAATTTATAGCGGTTGAGCCAGGAACATATTTTTGTTTGCAGTACTGAGAAGGTTTAGTATAATCTGTGATGTTTTCATGTTCAAGCAAATGCATCAGTTTTTATGTTTTTCGTGAAAAATGTGATGAACTATTTTTTTTAAAAAGGTTTTCAATTATCATTAACTAAGTAAATGTCCTTTTCTATTCATAATAATGCTAAGTGCACTCTCCTGTAACCTCTGTGATTGCAGATAACAAGAACGACTAGGAGTTGGTCCGCCATAGGTGTCGTCGAGTTGTTTTGGTTCTAATGTTGGGAATCGTTTTGGCCAGTTTTTCTTTTGTTTAGTTTTAGTGTTGGCAAAGCTTCATGTATAAGATCTGAAGGTTTTTTCACCTTTTGACATTAAGTGTTATGGTTGCTTCGAAGTTCTTGTTTTGGTTTCTTAATATCCTTATATCTTGTCCCTCTATTTTGCCGTCGATCTGCGACAGGATCACATCCCTCTATGCAGATTTAGTGTCTTCCATTGAGCGGGGTGTTACATTTTATGTACCTAAGAGGTATCTACAGATGTGCTTAACAGCAGTCACATGAGATTCCTTAGGACTAGCTTAAAATTTAGCACACATGCATACACTGAACATTATATCAGGTCCACCAGCAGTCAAGTAAAGTAGAGAACCAATCATACCTCGATATCTCTTTTCTTCTACTGCCTTACCATTTTCATCCTTGTCAAGCTTTGTTAAAGGGCACATAAGAGTTCCCATAGGTTTTGTATTGAGCATTTCAAACCTATTCAACAAGTCTCTAATGTACTTGGACTAATTTATGAAGATTCCTTCTTGAGTTTGTTTGATTTGAAGTCCAAGTAAGTAGTTGAGCTCACCTATCATGCACATTTTAAATTCTCCCTGCATACACTTAGCAAAGTCCTTGCAGAGGATCTCATTAGTTAAGCAAAAAATAATGTTATCCACATATATTTATACAACTACCATATCTTTTCCCTTAAACTTGATAAAAAGAGTTGTATCAATTTTGTTCCTTGAAAACTCATTTTCAATCAAGAATTTTCTAAGCCTTCATATCAAGCTCTTAGTACTTGCTTCAAACCACAGAAAGCCCTGATGAGTTTGAAAGCATGATTTGGGAAGTTTGGGTTTTCAAAATCAAGAGGTTATTTTACAAAAACTTTCTCAAAAAACCATTTAGAAATGCACTTTTGACATCTATTTGATAAAATTTAAAAATTTTAAAGCATGCAAAAACAAGCAATATCCTGATGGCTTCAAGCCTATACACATGTGCAAAAGTTTCATCAAAATTAATACCTTCTTCTTGATTATAACATTGAGCTACCAATCGAGCATTGTTCCTAAAAGCTACTGTATTCTCATCCATTTTGTTTCTAAAAACCCATTTTGAACCAATAATGGAGTGATCCTTAGGCCTTAGGACTAAAGTCCAAACCATGTTTCTTTCAAATTGATTTAACTCTTTTTACATGGCCAAAATCCAAAACTCATCGTTTTGAGCTTCTTCAAAATGTTTTGGTTCAGTTTAGAAAAGAAATGCTAAATTACCACAAACATTATGTAGAGAGGATCTAGACTTTCTACATTGAGCTGGGTCACCAATGTTCAAATCTTTTGGATAATCATGAGCATACCTCAATTCTTTGGAAAGATCAGAGTTTTTCTAGTTTGAAGGTCTTGCAGCCGGTCGTTCTGCATTTTGCTGCTCATTTGAGTGTTCCTCTTAATTTAGTTCTTATTAGTCCTTGATGAATATATTGTTAAGACCCATTTCAATATCTACAATGTTATCTTCAGAAAATTAAACCGAGATTAGCTTCATCAAATAAAATATGTATAGATTCTTCAACAAATAGAGTCATTTTATTGAAAACTCTGTAAGGTTTACTAGATATAAAATAACCTAAGAAAATACTCTCATCAGATTTTGTATCGAACTTGTTTAAAAGTTCTTTGTTGTTGTTCAAAACAAAACACTTGCATCCAAAAGCACGAAAATAACTAATGTTGGGTTTTCATCCATTCCACTGCTCATATGGAGTTTTCTTAAGAGAAACTCGAATCATGGCTCTATTTACAATGTAATCAGTTGTGTTGACAGCCTCAACCCAGAAGTATCTTGGTAGGTTGTTTTCATAGAGTCTGGTTCTAGCCATTTTTTCTAGGGTCCTATTTGTCCTCTCAACAATACCATTTTGTTGAGGAGTTCTAGGAGCTGAGAAATTATGATCTATACCACTTTCATCACAAAACTTTTCAAAAATTTTGTTTTCAAATTCCCTACCTATTGAAGGCAAAACTTCCAAGATCATTGTTTTTACAAATGAATTTTGGTAAAAAATTAACTGGGCAGGCAAATGCCGAAATGGGCTCCAGATAAAACTTTTCACGTCAAACGATCAAAAATAAATTCCATGCAACCAAAGTTAATTTAGAATAATACCTTTTACCGGCCAAATCTTCAACTACAATTTTGTTCCCGAGTTGAAGATCCCGTCAAACCTTCTACTGTATTCCCTTATGCGATTCTTGAATGTAGTGTAGACTATAATCTATCAAGAACTCGTAGTGGCAGAACCTAGACAGCTTTAGTCTTGAAGACAAGTTATGAAATTAGTTCAGCCTACCCGCATATTCATAAGGCTACAACAGGGACCTGTAAAGTAATTATGAGTAAGACTTCCAGTGGAACACAAACACCCATCAGCGGTTTCTTCAATTAAGCAAACCTCATGGCGGTATCTACAATTATGAAAATCTTACAGTAGTTTCTGTAATTTTCATAAAACACTGAATTATAGTTTATACCACTAAAGAACTATAATTTCACTCTAACCCATAATCTCAAAACCTTCTTGCATTGTGCTCATGTTATTAAATGCTCATCATTTCTCCCCACGTTAAGATTCCCAATACTCGTAAATTAAATTTAATTACTAACAATTTAATTTAATCAGCATCTTAAAATTTTTTAAGCCCTTCCGCTTAACTTATTTGACCGTCAGATAATCAAATTCACCTGTTGGGTTTGACTCGGTTAAAAGTTTAAGCTTTCTCAAAGGGGTATCGTCAATCCCAATCTTTCAAGACGTGAATTCCGTCAATAATTAATATTCACCATATAAATAATACCGCTATCCAACTCACTGGAAATATAGAACCACATAATATTGCACCTTCTAATGAATCAAAACAACGAATATTAAACATATGCAAATCAATAATTATTTCAGAATTAAGAGTATAAGTACTATTCATAATAACCTTGAGATGTAAATTAATTTATATAGTCAGTATAAAACTAATTACCCCAAATGTCTCGTTCAATACACACATAGTGTACTACCACAGAGAGTCGAAATAGTATACGAGGCTATTATCTGTTCCCCATAATGAAGACAAGCCTACTAAAACTCTATACTATAGTCATATCGATGGCATGTTCATTTCTATCTAAACTGTGAACAAATAACTTATATTCTGCAAGAACCTAAAATTTGATCCTCTGTATGTAAACCGTACTCTATACACCAGATTAAATACTGTACAGAATATTTGCATCTATACATAACATTAAAAAAATGATATTACATACATTGCTCATTAAAATTCTTATAAAATAAAAAATTAATTTTATTAGAAGTAAAATTAAATATTAAAAATATAATTTTTAATATACCAACCCTAACAATCTCCCACTTATACTCAAAATCATACTGCCATACATCTGACTCACATGCCCTCTACATGACTATCAAAAGTCTTAGCCGGTAAGCTCTTTACAAAAGGATCTGAAAGGTTGTCTCCTGATGCAATCTTGGTCACAGTAACATCATCTCTCTGTACAATTTCTAATATCAGGTAATACTTACGCTCAATGTGCTTTCTTTTCTAGTGAACCCTAGGTTACTTCAATTTTGCAACCACTCCGCTATTGTCCTAATAAAGTGTAATGGACGACTGAACTGAAAATACCATGTCTAGATCCAATAGAAAGTTCCTAAGCTAAATGGCCTCCTTGGCTGCTTCAGGAGCTGCCAAGTACTTGGCCTCCATAGTGGAATCAGCCATATAGGACTGCTTGATACTCCTTCAACTAATAGCTCCACCTCCTAAGGTAAACACATATCCTGAGGTAGACTTACGGGAATCCTTATCAGACTGAAAATTTGAGTCTGTATACCCCAAAGATACTAGACTATTTGCTTGGTAAACCAGCACATAATCCTTAGTCTTTTTCAGGTACTTGATTATATTCTTTATTGCAGTTCAATGCTACTATCTTGGGTTAGACTGATATCTACTAACCATGCCAACGGTAAAACATATGTCGGGACTAGTGCAAAGCATAGCATACATAAGGCTTCCTACTGCCGAAGAATAAGGAACCGCCTTCATCTTCTCTATCTCATCAGGTGTCATAGGACATTGATCCATGGATAGAGTGATTTCATACCTGAAAGAGAGAAATCCTTTCTTGAAATCTTGCACGCTAAACCGAGCAAGGATATCATCGATATACTTTGCTTGTAATAAATCTAACTTCCTTTATTTCTAATCTCGTACAAGCTTAATTCCAAAGATGTGACTGGCTTCTCCCAAGTCCTTCATATCGAACTACTTAGATAACCATACTTTAACCGTAAATAATGCTCCCACATCATTTTCGATGAGCAAGATATCGTTTACGTAAAGTACTAGAAAAATCACCATGCTTCCGTCACGCTTTTTGTACACATAGGACTCATCCGGACTTTAATCAAAATCATAAGACTTTATGGCTTGATCAAACCAAGTGTTTCAAAACCTTGATGCCTGCTTAAGTTCATAAATGGATCTCTTAAGCTTGCACAACATGTGCTCTTGGCCCATCGCAATGAATCCGTCTGGTTATACCTTATAGATACACTCGTCAAGATTTCCGTTAAGGAAAGCTGTCTTGACATTCATTCGTCATATTTCATAATCAAAATGAGCAGCAATGTATAAGAGAATCTGGATAGAGATAAGCATGGCTACCGGTGAAATGGTTTCCTCATAATCGATCCCTTCTTTCTAAATGAACTCTTTTGCAACAAGTCTAGCTTTAAAGGTTTCAAACTTTTCGTCTACTCCTCTCTTTCTCTTATAGATGCACTTGCATCCAATGGATTTTATCCCTTCGGGTGGTTCTACAAGTTTCCAAACCTGATTGGAATACATATATTCTATCTCTGAATTCATAGCCATTTGCCAAAGATCTCCATCTTTGTCTTGAAGTGCTTTAATGTAGTTATAGGGTTCGGTATCTAGTTCTGTCAGGATTTTATCAAAAGACTCTCTCAAGAACATATACCGATCAGGTTGATGAATAACCCTCCCACTACAATGAGGCATAAAATACGTTGTGCAGAATCTGAACCCTGTGCATTAGCACCAAGTTCTTGATTTGCACCTATCCCGATAATCGTCCCACTACGACGAGGCAATGGGATATCAGTGACTTGTGGTTCCTCTTCCGTTCTACTAGTATTTTCTCTTAGTTCTTTCAAAATAATTTTGCTATTGGGCCTGTGATTCATAATACAATCATCCTTTAAGAATCGGGCATTGGTGCTAACAATGACCTTCTGATCCTTAGGATTATAAAATAGACCACCCTTTGTTTCCTTGGAATACCCCACATAGAAACAGACTTCTGTCCTTGGTTCCAACTTACCCGCCTTCCCTTTCAGAACATGTGTTGGGCACCTCCAAATCCAAATGTGTTTCAGACTATGCTTATGCCCAGTCCACAATTCTGTAAGAGTATAAGGTACTGACTTAGAAGGTACCAAGTTTAGAATGTAAACCACTATCACTAAAGTGAGTCCCCAAAATGAATCGGATAAATTTGAATAACTCATCATGGACCTTACCATCTCCATAAGAGTCTTATTCTTTCTTTTTACTATACCATCCTGCTGCGGAGTGCCAGGAGAAGTCAACTGGGATGTAATCACCTCTGATGGTAAGTCGTTCTTAAACTCTCGAAAGAGCTATTTTCCACCACAGTCGGATCATAGTGATTTAATACTTTTACCTAAACACTTTTCTGCCTCCGCCTTGAATTCTTTAAACTTCTCAAAGCATTAAGACTTACGGTGCATCAGGTAAATGTATTCATACCTTGAGTAATCTTCAATAAAACTGACAAAGTACTCAAAGCCACCTCTAGCCGGGATTGTCATAGGACCACACACATCAGAATGAACTAGCTCCAATGGTTTTTTAGCTCTATAGCCTTTGACCGAAAAGAGCCTCTTGGTCATCTTACCCTCTGAGCAAGATTCACAGACTGAAAGTGCCTCCACTTCTAATGAACTCAAAGGTCCATCTTCTACCAGTCTGTTTATTCCTTTTAGATTAATATAACCCAATCGTAAGTGCCAAAGAAACATCTAGTTCATTAAAGAATGAAACTTTCTCTTATATGGTAAATTAAATGTTATTCGTTTCAGTTAATTGCAGTATATGAGAGATTAGAGTAATAACATAAAGATCATCCACCAATGTACCAGAACAGATAACCCGTTTATTATTCTTAATAACCACAGAGTTATTAAAATAAACCAAATATATGTCTTTAACCAATCTAGAAATGGAAACTAAGTTCATTCTAATAGAAGGTGCATAAAGATAATCTCTTAATATTAAAACCTGATCTCTGCCAAAACTGATGGTGACATCTCCTACTACAACTGCTGTCATATTTGTATTATTGCTCATATGCAGATAAATTTTCTCATCACTAAGTTATCGGGTTTCCTGAAACCCCTGCAATGAATTGCAAACATGATCAATGGCTCCCATATCTACACACCAGGTACAGGTAGATAACACCGTTAACCATGTTTCCACAATCAGTGAACAAAAATTACCCTATTTGTTCAATTTACTGAGATAAACTGGACATTGTTTTTTCCAATAGCGTGTCTGGTTGTAGTGAAAATGTCTGCCTTTCGATTTTTTCACACCATTCCGTGGCCTACTAAGTACACTGAAAATTGTGTTACCCTATTTCTGAACATTTTTCTTCTACATACCTTTCAACCTAGAGGAAGAATCTTTTTCAAAAATAAACCCATTTTCTGGTATTGAAGAAATACCATTAGTAGTTAAAGTTATATCCAAGTTACTTTTTCAGTCAACACAATTTGATCTTGTAAATTTATTTTCTTTGAGCATTAAAGCGAGTGGGTTGAAAGCCATTTTAATTATGAGAATCACATAATTAAAATACCATTAATTATGAAGAGAAAAACTTTGAATTCAATTTAATTTGGTTCACTCTACCATTTAAAAATTAATTCGCCAACGTCTACTATCTATCGTTTGTCTAGATAGGCCAATTCCTTTTAGTTTTACTATTTCGGCAACTAATTTTACCAAGTACAATTAAATAGTTGACATAATTTTGGTCCAGTATATAATAGTAGTGACTTAGATGGAGAGAATACTATTATATACTGCTAACTGTAACCACCACCTAATTTTAAATCAATCGCTTCGCAATGAACCCTTAAGATGGAGAAGTGATCCATACTAACAATTATTCAAAATTATCCCTAAAGTAGGTTTGTACTGGCAATACTGCTACTAATCTGTCCAATTGGGAGGAAGGCCTTATTGCCAACACACATGATTTAATTGCATCGCCGACAAATTGGAGATGGAGTCCACGGGATTTATCTGTAAATAAATTTTCTCTCACACTTAGATTTTTAAAATATTTTTTAGAGCGATAAAAATCCTTTTAATTTAAATAAATTTATTAATTTTGAAAAACATACGATCTAAAAGAATCAAATATATTTTCGCATACATAATTCTAAAGATTCTGGTTTTTCAAATCATCTTTTCGTGTTTAAATACGTAACAAATAAAATTTAATAAATACACAATTTTTCTTTTAGCTTTTTAGCTAAAGTAGTTGTGAGACTTCGACCCGTTTTATTTTTTGAAATGATTTAAGTGTTGATGGAGTTAGAATTAAAATTTAACCTCAGTGATGCTTTAGGGGCATGTTTGATTTGGTTTAGAGACTGTAAAACCTGTTTCTGTCGTAGAAGTTGGTTTCTTTGTCGACCAATCGACTGGACTCAGTGATCTAGTAGACTGGGTTGACAGTGTGTGGAACCAGTCGAATGGACTTGGTGAGTCAATCGACTGGGTTGGGTCGGTGGAGAATTTTTGGATTCCAATAGCCTTTTTAGTCGACTGAATTAGGGAATCCAGTTGACTGGATTCTTGTACAGAGCTGAGCCAATAAATATCAAGCTCTTGGAAGATATTTTAAAACCTAGCTTCTTGAGTACGTTTCCTTTTGCTCTACCTTCTCTCTAGATTTTGATGGGCCCGGGGCTTGATTTTCAGCAATTTAATAGTGGATCCTTGGTATCTGTGCTGGGGGCTTCGTATCTATGTGGACAGAATCTCATTTTGTCAAGATTCATTTTTCAAGGTATCGAGTTTTGACTCAACGAGGAAGGATCCTAGACTATGTTGTCATTAAAGGGTGTTACGCGCGATTATATGCTTTTCTAGCAGTTGAAAATGCTTTAAATATTATATTTTATGTTTAAACCTTATTTGTTCAGATAAAAAGCATGTGTTGCAGTTTTCTTAGTTTAGTACATGATATGGACCCGTGAGTGTTTGTGGTTTTCAAAAAGATGGTTTTGAAAACATAAGATTTGTGTAAAGTCTTGAAAATCGTGTTTTGGAGGTTTAGAGGTAACCCTCGAGGTTGAGTCTCAAATTTTTTTAAACGTTTTGATAAAACTGTGGAAGCATTTTAAAAATGTTGTTTGATCTCCATGATTGGTGGATGACATGGTCGATGGCCATTGGATCTTTTTATACATGGTTGATGCATAGTTTTAAAGGTTTTCGTAGTCGAGCTACGTGTTGATTTTTAAATGATTCGTTAGATGTGTCGTGACAGTATTTGGATTGGGTGCTTTGTTCCTTCAGTTTTAGTCCGTAAAGAGGTGGTGGGTGCTTCGTTCCCTCGGGTGAAGCCCGTAAAGAGGTGATTTCCCCTGTGTGAGGCGAGCATTGTTGTGACTCCATATAGAACTTGCCATTACCCTGCAGGTCTTAAATGATTCAGGTCTATGGTAATGGGTAGGAGTCTATAGTTGTTACCTCTGTTTCGTGTGTGATAGAGTCAGTACATAAGAATCATTTTCTCAGCTGTGTGATTCGAGTGGAATAACGTTTTGGTTATTATTTTCCTTAACTGTGAAACGTTATTTACATTATTTGAAATGCTTGGTTTTGAGGATGAAAAATTATTTTGAGACTCGTGTATGTCTGATGGAAAACTTGGGATTTTATGAAGTAAAACCATTTTGAGGCTCATGTGGTTGTGTTGAACTTTATGCTATGTGATTGCATATCTTGCTTTACTGCATTATAGTCTGTTTCTATTGGATTTCAGCTCACGTTGTGAGATTTGTAAAATCTTTTTCAGTTGAACGCAGTCTTATAGGTTAACTTTGAGGTGCCCGGATGTGGCTAATGACAAGACTCTGATGTTTTGTCTTTGTTAGGTAGTTTAAACCTTTGTATATGGATCATGTCCATATGTATCATGTTTTTTATTCGAAAAGCATGTGTAATGTAATTCTTATGGCCGTGGTGCCTATGTATACATGATTTATGTTTTCGAGAGAAACCAAAGGTTGGTTGTTATTTTTCGTAGTTTCTTATTACGATTTTTGTTGGTTGGTGCAACTGTTTACAAAAGGAGTTTTCAATTGGTTTATGCTTCATTCAAACTCTTGTGCTTCGAGGGGATTTTGGAATGGCTTACACTTCTTTTAAGAGTTATTTCTTTATTCAAAATGTGTATTTTGTTTTAAAAGGGTTGGCTTCTTTTGGGGCCGTAACCATAGTCTCTTGGGCTACCCTTTTAAATCAAATAAACCCTCGGTAGTGCATTTTTACAAAGGTTTTAGCCTCGTTTGGGCATCATGATTTTTTACTCGTTTGGGTTTGGGCATTTTGGTAGTTATTCGTGAGCTTTTTACGTGACTCGAAGTTTAGGACATAACAACTTGGTATCAGAGCTCTGGGTTCGAATACCTAAAAGCTGTGGGAAGAGAGTGCGACACCTTGTGAGGAAAGATGTGTGTATGTGCTTGGTTGCCTGTATTTATGTTTAAGTGTGTTTATAACATGAGCATGTTAGCTTGTTGAGCATGATAGCTTGCTGTGTATATGTGAGTATAGAGGTTGGACCTTAGGATTGATTAGTCTTGCCTCCGGACGCTTGGATTAACAAATTTGGAAGCTAAGTTAGAAATGCGTGTAGCTGACGTATTTTCTAGCAGGAAATCTAAGTAGGTTATCTAAAGTGATGCGTCATTCTTGCCGGTTCTCCTCGGTGTGCGTGTTGTGTTTGCATAATCGTTTTAGCTATGTGTTAGCATGATTATGTGATATGTGTTAGAAATTACATGATAGATTGACATTAGGTTGTTGTGTTCTATATTTCCTTTATATATGAACTGCGTAATCTTAGAGAGGATTTAACCGTGGTTTGGGTCTTGGTTGTGCAGCTCGGTTGCAGTGGTTACTGAAAGGTAAGGTTATAGGTTGAGTATCGACCACTTTGTGTGTGGAACTCGTCGGGTTTAGCCGTGTTAGGTTGGCCTCGGTTGGTAAACTATCGAGTGTTATTATGAGTAGAGTTTTGTTCGAATATAGTCGAAGCATGGTTAGTAGCTTGACTGTGGCAGATGGCTCCTCTTGAGAGTATGCAACTGAAAGTTAAAGTTGCGTCATTGATGGCCTTGTGAGTAGGGCGATGGGGTGTCGAAGACCCTGGGAATCAGTTGCTATGACTGGATTTTTGGATGGTGGTAATCCCTTTCGGTTAAGGTTTGGTATATGTGGTTTTGGCCGTGTGACGAATTAGGTACATCGTGAGCCATACTATATCACGAGTCGTGTACTCGGGATAGCGTATAGGCAGGAACATAGTGGATGGAGCCTAGTAATCCTTGGCTGGGTGTATGTTGAGATGGCATAACGTTAGTGGTTCTGGAAATATTCCCTGCTAGCAGGATGTTGTTAGTAGTCAGAGTAATTCTGATGACCATGGATGTGGTATACCTTATTAAGGTTTGAGAATTGAGTTACGATTGAGTAATCTCAAGGATATTGGGACGAGTACGAGTTGCAGATATGCTAGGTGCATGAGGTTTGAAAGGACCGTAGAAGGGTTCGATAGTGTGGTTAGCTTAGTGCTGAGACGGTGTATGCTAAGTGTGATATGTCTGAAGGCTGTTTGTGTTCGATTTTAGGTTCAGAGGTGGGTATGTTGTTTGCCCATGAAAAAAAAATGTGGAGTAATAAGGTTCCGTAATGTACCGTGTGGTTTTGTTGGCTTGAGGCGATAGGTGAGAAATCGTGGGTTACGATGCCTATGATCGATGTGTGCTTTGAGAGCGGAAGCACAGAAGGTATCTGCATAGTTGTGGGAGTTATTAGTAACTCTAGATGAAAGGTCTTAGGATTGGATTTCCTTTGTTCGGTGCCATGCGCTTTCTATGTGAACTGCTTAGACAATGGGCTTGAGGCCGTAGCGTGGCTGTGGTTTGCCTAGTAGGAGTTAGGTGAGTAAGTACAACCTTGTGAAGTAAGGTCTTAGCGCGATAAGAATGTTAACGTGTGTCTCAGTGTAGGATTGATGATGAGCTTGTAGTCCTATGGGATGTGTTGTACAAGGTATGAGGATTGATGGTGTTCATGTGTGTGCGAACGAGGTCAAAAAGCAGAGAATTTAGAGTAGCTGAGGATCTAAGAATCGTGATCAGGGTCGATGGCAGCTGTTTGACTATGGTCAATGTGGCTTCAAGGTGAGATTTACAGAGTACATTGGGGGCCAAGTGTTGATGGGTATTTGGAGTACGCTGAGGTTGGGTCACGATTTCTTCTTAATCCTTTTCTTTTCTCTCGACAGAGAGAGAGTTTCCTTGTAGACGGTTGTTTGCTGTGAGTAGTTTCATCTTGGTTGGATGGAGATGTCGGGATCTTGATTGGTCCAGATTTGATTGTGTTATGAGACAATGAAAATCTATATGGATTTTATATTCGTGTTGTGATCCTTGCAGTGTTGGAGGCAAAACTGGCAAGATCATTATTTTTGCAAATGATTATCTAAAAAAAATTAACTGGATGGGCAACTGCCAAAACGGGCTCTAGATAAAACTTTTGATGACGAACGATCAAAGTAAAACCCGTGCACCCGAAGTTAATTTAGAAAAATACCTTTTTACCGATCGAATCTCCAACTACGATTTGAATCCAAGTTGAAGCACATGTCAGATCTTCTACTGTATTCCCTTACGTGATTCCCGGATATAGTGTGTGCTATAATGCTCTAAGAACTCATACCGGCAGAATCAAAACAGCTTTAGTCTTAGAAGACAAGTTATGAAACTGGTTCAGTCTACCCGCATATATATAGGGCTACAGCAGGGACCTAGAAAGTAATTATAAGTAAGACTTCCAGTGGAACACAGACACGTATTAGCGGTTTCTACAATTAAGCAAACCTCATAGCGGTATCTACAATTATGAAAAACCAACAGCAGTTTCTACAATTTCCATAAAATACTGAATTACAGTTCACACCACTAAAGAACTATAATTGCACTCTGACCCATAATCTCAAGACCATAATGCATTGAGCTACTGTTATTAAATGTTAACCATTTCTCCCCACGTTAAGATTCTCGATACCCGCCAATTAAATTTAATTACCGACAATTTAATTTAATTGGCATTTTGATATTTTTTAAACCTTTTCGCTTAACTTATTTAACCGCTGGATAATTAAATTCACATACGGGGTTTTGCCCGATCAAAACTTATAAGCTTCCTTAAGGGAGTATCGTCAATCCCAATCTTTCGAGACGTGGATTCCGTCAATAATTAATATTCACCATATAAATAATACTGCTATCCAACTCACCGGGAATATAAACCCATATAGGATTGCACTCTCTAATTAATCAAAACAACGAATATTAAATATACGCAAATCAATAATTATTTCAGGATTAAGAGGATAAACACTATTCATAACAACCTTGGGGTGTGAATTAATTTATATAGTCAATATAAAATTAATTACCCCAAATGTCTCGTTCATTACACGCAAAGGGTACTAGCACAGAGAGTCGAAACAATAGACAACACTATTATCTGTTCTCTGTAATCAAGGAAGGCCTACTAAAACTCTATGCGTCGTACCGATGGTATGCCCATTTTCATCTAAACTGTGAACATAAACTTATATTTTGCAAGAACTTAAAATCTGATCTTCTGTGTGCAAGCCGTACTCTATACACCAGATTAAATACTATACAGAATATCGGATATCCATGCATAATATTGAAGAAATGATACACATACATTGCTCATGAAAATTCTCATAAAATAGAAAATTAATTTTATTAAAATAAAATTAAATACTAAAAACATAGTTTTTAGTGTACTAACCCTAACAATCTTCCACTTATACTGAAAACCCTGCAGCCATACTTCTGACTCCCACGCCCTCTACATGACAATCAAAAGTCTTAACCGGTAAACTCTTTGTAAAGGATCTACAAGGTTGTCTCCTGTTGTAAGTTCTATGTCTGACTGAAAATCTGAGTCTATGTACCCCAAAGGTACTAGACTGTCTACCTGGTAAACTAACATATAATCCTTAGTCCTTTTCAGATACTTGATTATATTCTTTACCGTAGTTTAATGCTCCTTCCCTAGATTAGACTGATATATGTTATCCATGCTAACGGAAAAGTAGATGTCGGGTCTAGTGCAAAGCATAGCATATATGAAGCTTCCTACTGCCGAAGCATAAGAAACTGCCTTCATCTTCACTATCTCATCAAGTGTTTTATGACACTGATTCTTGGATATAGTGATTCTATGCCTGAAAGGAAAAAACCGTTTCTTAGAATCCTGCATCCTAAACCAAGCAAGGATATCATCGATATACTTTTCTTTCGATCTCACACAAGCTTGATCCCAAGAATGTGACTGGCTTCTCTCAAGTCCTTCATATCAAACTGCCTAGATAACTATACTTTAACCATAAATAAGGCCCCCATATCGTTTTCGATGAGCAAGATATCATCTACATGAAGTACTAAGAAGATCACCACGCTTCCATCACGCTTCTTGTACACATAGGACTCATCTAGACTTTGATCAAAATCATAAGACTTAATGGCTTGATCAAATCGAGTGTTCCAAGACCTCGATACCTGCTTAAGTCCATAAATGGATCTCTTAAGCTTACACAACATGTGTTCCTGGCCCTTTGTAATGAATTAATCTGGTTATATCATATAAATACACTCGTCAAGACATCCGTTAAGAAAAGCTGTCTTGACGTCCATTTGCCAGATTTTGTAGTCGAAATGAGCGGCATTGGATAAGAGAATCTGGATATACTTAAGCATGGCTACCGACGAAAAGGTTTCCTCATAATCGATCCCTTCTTTCTAAGTGAACTCTTTAGCAACAAGCCTAGCTTTGAAGGTTTCAACCTTCCCGTCAGCTTCTCTCTTCCTCTTGTAGATCCATTTGCATCCAATAGATTTTATCCCTTCATGTGGTTCTACAAGTTCCCAGACCTGATTAGAATACATAGATTCTATCTCTGAATTCATAGTCCTTTGCCAAATATCTACATCTTTGTCTTGAAGTGCTTTATTGTAGTTATAGGGCTCGGTATCTAGTTCTGTCAGGATCCTGTCAAAAGACTCTCCCAAGAACATATGCCGGTTAGGTTGATGAATAACCCACTCACTATGACGAGGCACTACATATGTTTGTGTACTAACAGTAATACGCTATACAGAATCAGAACCTTGTGCATTAGTACCCTATTCTTGATTTGCACATGTCTTGATAATCCTCCCACTACGACGAAGTAATGGGATATCAGTGACTTGTTCTTCCGTTTTACTGGTATTTCCTCTCAATTTTTCCAGAATAATATTTCTTTTGGGCATGTGATCCATAATATAATTCTCTTCTAAGAATCAGGAATTGGTGCTAACAATGACCTTATGATCCTTAGAATTATAAAATAGACCGCCCTTCGTTCCCTCGGGATACCCTTCAAAGAAACAGACTTCTGTTCTCGGTTCCAAGTTACTCGCATTCCATTTCAGCACATGTGCTAGACACCCCAAAATCTGAATGTGTTTCAGACTAGGCTTACGCCCGGTCCACAATTCTGTGGGAGTAGAAGGTACTGACTTAGAAGGTACCAA
>JAOTRH010215430.1:0-10728 GCA_034768845.1 Heliamphora exappendiculata
CACATGGCTGTTGGTTTCTAGACTTCAATTGCAATTGAAATGGCCAATCCAATTGTAATTGAATCTGCTATTGAAATTTGAATTTTCATGGCCAATGAAATTCACAGATTCCAACATAAAATTTGAAGCGTTATGAGGGTCCGTTTGCTTAGTTGTTGTAAGGACGAGATTGGATATTAATTTTGGTGGAACCACATATTTCATGTTTAGCGAATTAATTTTCATTGGATTTAAGAATTTTTGCATGCTTATATCCTCGGATTATATGTAATATATGTATAACAAGGAGGGGAGATTTTATTTATCTTGCTCTTGAAAAAGTCAATAACGCCCTTATTCTATTTAATTTGTCCAAACATAACTTTAAAATACCATATTTCATTGAGGGCACAAATGAAAAAATGTTTTTATATTACAAATAAATGTGCAATATTTATTCGTATCAACTCCTAAACAAACAAGACATATGATAAATATTCCTAATAATATATATTCAAATTTTATACTTGGTATTTAATATTTACATGCATTTATATTCGTCAATTTATTTTCAAATCAAATAGGTCTTAAGATACATGGGTCTGGTCTACCAATTTACAAAATTTATACTCGTTCAAATTAATTTAATTTTTGTTTAAATAATTTACAAATTTTATAAAATGAATTAGGGTGAGTTCGAGGTGGGCTCCACCCAGCTCCACAATTATTCCTGGTCTCCCACCTTGGTCCTTCACTCTACATGTTTTGGTTGGTCCTTCATTAATCTTAGAGGAATGCTATGGTAACTAGGGTTGGTGCTGCGTAGTTTAAAGAGCTTAGTTTTTATATATTTTTATGAACGAATTCGTTTATTGTATTTGATATATTGAATTTATTATTTATATAAAAAATAAAGTTAATCCAATACATTTAGCAATGTTATCAGGTAATATTTGTGTACAAAAAATGAATGCTAAATATCATTCTAAGAAAAAATAGTTAAAAACAAATGTCAAGCGATCACATAGTTAAAAATATTGAATTAAGTTTATTTATTTAGATAATAAGCTCAATGAGTTCTACACAATGAACAAAATTGATCATAAAGATATATTCGAGAACTAAACTCTTTGGAATTCGTTAGTGATGGTTTCACTGAAACTCTTCTATTACTTTCATGCATACCTAATAGTAGAGTTGACAGCTTACCCATTGAAGGCAATACTGCACAAGGAAGATTTCTCTGGCTTGTAGTTCGTTGGGTGGTTGAGCTTAGTGAGTACATTTAATATCATCTTAGGACAACCATAAAGGGGCAGGTCTTAACCGACTTCATGATAGAATTTTCAAAGGCAGATCTACGACCTAGTTCGGTATTCGAGTTATTGACCTAGTTCGGTATTCGAGTTATTGAACCCCGAACTAGGGGGAAACTGGTGAACCTATAACTGAATAACAATGGAGGCTATACACGGATGGATCCTCAAATTAGAAAGGCTCTAGAGTTGGGGTTGTCCTCATCTCATTGGAGCGAGATATCATTCAATATTCTACCCGATTCGACTTCTTAGCATCCAACATTTAATCGGGGTATGATGCACTCCTTGATGGGCTCAGAAGTGCTAAACTGCTACAAATTAGGCAACTATGGATCTTAAATGACTCAACTATTAGTAAATCAACTCATTGGCTAGTACAATGCTCGAAACGACATGATGAAAACCTACCTCGCTCATTCCTTGGAGCAAATCAAAGGATTTGAGGCCATAGAGGTACAAATTTTTCGAGAAGAAAACACCCATGCACACTCTTCGCACTAGCCCAAGTGTCAAAGCTTGGGTTGAAGCAAACAATAGAGGTACATGAACAAAGTAGATCGGGCCTTAAGAAGGAGATCAAGCGAGTATTATGCTTTTAAGAGCAAGACGAGACGAGCTAGATCAATCATATTGTGAAGTTTTTGTGGATTATCCAACTCCCTTAAGACAAAAAGGAGGTTTATAAGGTTAGGCATAAAGAGGCAAGGTTCTGGATATTCCCAAATGGACAGTTGTATAAGAGTTTGTTTGCTGGGTCATACTTATTATACGTTCACCCGAATAAGGTTTAACGCTTCTTATACGGCTTACAAGAGGAGATGTGTGGAAGTCACATCATAGGGTAATTTATAGCTCATTGGGCAATTAGTTAGGGTTATTGGTGGTCGTATATACAGAAGGGCGCCCATCTCTATTTCCAAAAGTGCAAAAAAATTTAGGAATGATAATTTTTTGCGCCCCACCTCATCCTCACATGTTCTCATCCCACTTTCTACGAATTTTTCCTACCCCGATAACAAACAAGGTATGGATAATATTTGTTTTTTCTGTCCCACCCCCGCTCATATAAAATAAATATTTTAAAATATGAGACATGTATAAAATATATATTTTATAAATATAATAAATTTAAAATATTAAAAATTATGTTTATCACTATTTTTTTTCTATTTCTTATATTTTGTATTTTTAATTTCATTGATTCGTTAACTATTATTTATTTATTATATGATCTATAACTCTTATTAATATTATTCTTTTAAAATTTAAAAATTATTCTCGATATATTCTCGTTTCTGTCCCGTTCATCGTTATTTTCCAAATATTTTTTTTATTCCCGCTACGATCAAATAAGGGACAGGCATTGGAGAGCTTATCATCAGCCTCACCTCGCCCCCATTGTCATCCGTACCAAGGTCGAGTCCCAGCCTTGTTTAAAGATCACATTATGTAGTGATGTGATCTGGGTTGAGTACTCGTCCTCGGCCTCCTTGTAGCTGGCCTCAAAGCTTTCGAGGGTAACTCTCTGGTCCTTGGTTTGAAGGGCGACAACCTCCCTCATGGCTGCTTCCAGCTCGGTGATCGCATATGCGAGGTTCTCATCAGCATCTTTATGGGCTTGGATGGCCTGCACTATCTTCAGGTCGGTGGCTTCCTTAGTGATAACCATCTTTCCAACTTGGGTTTTCAAGGTGTTTATCCTCTCCTAGAGGGAGAGCGAGTTAACTTGGAGCAGGTTGTGCTGCTCCCTGAGAGCCTCGAAGCGAGTTGCCCCCTCAGCACCATTCGTAGCCCCTGCAAGAAAAAAGTGAAGTCAACTCGAGTTCAATAGGAGAAACTTACCACCACTATATTCTGGGCGTCCTTCTTCATGATGATGTGATTATGGACCTTCTCAAAAGTCTCCTTGTCCTTCGGAAGGGTGAGGCTCTTTGCGAGGGCCTAGGCCATGTTGTGGCTGTTAATGACGGAGTCACTCTAGATGATTGGGTGGCCATAAAAACATGGCTTAATGATGAGGGGTTCCTTCATTTCCACTAGCGCCAGGTTAAAAGCATTTTCGAGAGCTTGTAATTCTGCATCCTCAGTGCGTGGGCGCTTATCAACTTGTTGAACAACCACGTTTCGAGTAGCCCTTATTCTTATTAGTTAGCCAATCGAGGGGCTAGGACAGATGCAGAGGTCGGGGGAATTTGTGAACAAGCCTCTAAGGAAATGGTTGTTGCAAATGGCTGACTGTTACTCAAGGAAAACTGAGGAGCCTGGCCCCTAAAGATGAGGGTAGGCAGTCTTCTAAGGGGCATGGTTATGGCTTCGTTGATCGAGATGGAGAGCTCGACTGAGGATGAAGAGAGTTCCTCGACAACAGATTGTGAAACTAATGGGGTACTAGAGGATGATGCCCCTGTACTCTAGACTAGATCGAGGGGGCACCAGTCGCAGACCAATCTTCTCTGAACAAATTTGATCTTTGCTAAGCAGTCGGGATAAGCTCCAGATGTTTCGGTCAAAATGCAAGACCCTCTTCAGGTCGATGTGATTGATCCCTCAGTAGCGATAGTCTTTGTTGGCTAAGGTGTTAGCAAATGAAGTTGTAGAGATACAAAACAATGTCACTGCTATGCATTTAAAAATAAATGCAAAGTGAGATGCTACACTAAGGGAGGACAACCCAGCTACTTGGAGCACCCGTTTTAACCGGGCATAATCTAGCGCAAAAGTTGTGTGGACCAGGCCCGAGTTGCCAATTGCTTTCAACCACGATGAAGGCCTCGATCTCTTTATTATGAGAGCCTTTCAGGTCGAGCATAATGTGCCTGGTGGCATCCTTAGCTTTGAGGTAATAGCGGTTGCTTCCTGTAATTGTTTTTCGTAGAGAGTAACAGTACTGAATCTCGCGTATCTAGAGCTCTATGCCCAGGTAGCATTCCAAGTATCTACTCCTATCAAAATGACAAATAATTGGGGGTAAGCTGGGCAGGGCACATGTTATAGAAACTCATTGCCTGGCGAAGGAGGCCCGAGAGAGGGAACCTCACCCTTACCTCTATAATGGCTAGTAGGGGTTAGAATTATGCACTTGGTCCGTCTGTCATCTAATGTTCATCGGTGTTGGACAGGAAAATTGAGATGTCATCAGGGATGACATAGTCATGAAAGAACTCCGCTATAGCCCCTAGGGAATCAACAAGCCTTGCCAAATGGCCCATGGCTAAAAATGAAAAGGAAAAAGAAATGAGGAGGAGAGGAGCCAGAATGCAAGTGGTGCAGAAAGTGAAAGTGAATCAAACGGGGCTTAAGCGAGGCATTCCTCGATGGAACTATCACTGGAGATGTCTAGTTTGGAGGGAATGAACCTTTCGAGTCATTGGAACAAAGAGAAAGACCTTTGGATGGGGAGCAGAATTAAGTGAGAGAGAGATATTCGAACGCAAAAATGGAGAAATGAATAAAGGAAAGACCAAGGCTCAATGGCGAGCTATTTATAAAGTTAGAGGAAGGTGAGAGGCCACGAAAGTGAAATGCCAAATAGCGCCCTTGGGAGAACGTGCGAGAAGCATGCGCCCCTTACATTTAATTCATCGGCACATCTAGGGTAGTACATTAGGCGTGAATGGTATGACTATTAGAAATGAGGCGTCAGTTCAAGCTGGAATGAGAGACCCAACTAGGGTATCCTCAAATTTGAGCACTGAAGGAGTTCGACTGAAGTTAACAAAGGATAGCCGAGCACGGGAAACTTCATGAACTCATAAATCATTGGTATTTATTGAGAACCGTTTCTGACATTACAAATTCCAAGGCAC
Organism: Heliamphora exappendiculata; assembly: GCA_034768845.1. NCBI lineage: Eukaryota > Viridiplantae > Streptophyta > Magnoliopsida > Ericales > Sarraceniaceae > Heliamphora > Heliamphora exappendiculata. The sequence continues at coordinate 5,105 of JAOTRH010215430.1, forward strand.
ACGTTGCGTTATACACATTAAATAAAGACAACCACAGCGCTTCGAACATCACTAGAGACCACCTAGAGCACAACACACGTAAGGGTATAACTGTTCACATGACAGTAATGTCCAACCAAGGAATGCCATGTCATTAAAGCTTGTCTAGGAAGCTATCAGGGCGTGCACCAATAGTCCTTTTTGTTCCTCTAAAACTAACTTCAAGTCCGTAGGCAGACACACCTCGCTAGGATGGGGAGTCAAGCAGGAACCACGAGAATCACAACATGGGAAGGCTAGCCCGGCTTCCCAAAGGGTCATCACCTTTCCACAACTCGACATCTCAAGCAATGGCAAGGCGATATGGAGGGAGGGCGAGATAACTCGGTCAACCTGGAAGACACGTCTAAACCATGATAGCAACACTATCCGAGGTCCAAAGTTATATATCGTAGCCAGAATTCGGGTTAAATGAGCACCGTGTTGGCCGATCTCCAATAGCTCGGTCTTATCACTGCCGACCTACACGAAGGTTGAGGATTTTGTGACCAAGCTTGACAACATGTATGCTTGAATCTGACATCAACACCGTCATGTCAGGAGTTGTTGGCTAAATCCCATAACTGCTGTGTCAAGAATTGTTGGTCAAATTTCATATGAGACCAAAGAGCAAAAATGGGGTCTTAACATAGTACGACCCAGGTTAGACCAGGTCAGACCCTTGTCCCTTTTATAAAAAGATGAGATATAGCAATCTAGGTAGATATTGTAGGAATCTGTGAATTCATTGGCCATTGAAGTCTAGAATTAAATAGCAGAATTCAATTAGCAATTGAATCTTGAAATCAATAGCCATGAGTGGCTATTGAATTCCCTATAACCCCCTCCATGATGGATGGCTTATATATGCTGTCAACCCCTACATGCTGTGGACAACTCGTTTCAGAAGGAGAGCAACAGACGAAAAAACAACAGACAGAATGTGAGAAATGAGAGATACAGTTATCAGGTTATAGCGCAAGTTGCAAGAGAGAGAAAGACAGATGGAGTACGTTCATAGTCAATCCTTGGTGGTGTTCCAACGATCGTGGAGTCGTTTTATCCTGAAAGAGTGACGCCGGTAGAATACCTACAACACCCTTGGTAGGCGGCGAATCATTCTTAAGGAAACTGCGATTGCAGGACTCGGTTTGCAAGTTCTATTCATGTTGTTTCTGTTATTTTATTTTTCTGTAATTTCAGATTATTGTAATTGTTAAAAATTAATAAAGATGTATTTTTTAGATCACCGAGCATGTATATATATTTATGGCATTTGATTATCTCTCAACAGATATAACATATTTTAAATAGAGTAAAAACCATATCAATTTATTCCCTTTATCTCTAAGCTCATTCCTAACCGAGCCATCGACATCTCTAACCCCATTTTGGTGGAGGGACACTAAGGCACTTCTCACCCCGTGTGAACATCCAGTTAAAGAGAATCATAGATTCCAATCTTAATCATGGTCACAATAGCAATATTCTTAATCATAACACATACGTGTTCTTGTAAATGACTTTTGTTGCAACACAGAGAAAGAGACCTGAGAAAAGAGAAGCCCGGATTACGACTGCTTCTGGATTGATCATAGCAAGAAAAAGGAGCAAATCACAAAAACAGATATCTATTCAATTTGCGTCTAAGGCCAATTAGTTTCTTGCGTGAGAAAAGCAACCAATAATGTTAAGTACTCAATAGGTGATTACATAGCCATATCTTTCTCTTTCTCTATCTTTACACTTGGAGGCATATAAGAGTATATAGGCTTTGATATAAGGGTGATGTTTCAAGGCACAATTCTAGAAGGGTGTAAAATATGCATTCTATTAATGGTTAAGATGGAACCACAAAGATATTCATAACCAATTCACAGCTAACCACAACAGAATTATAAGTTTGTACAAAATATCATAATTTATACAACAAATACAATGTATTGTAGCTACAATGGATCATTAAAAATCTATAAAATTTATAAAAATAATAATAATATACAAAAAAATATCATAAAATATGTTCTATTGTGGTTAACCATAAATACTCATAATAAAAATGTAAAAGAACATAAAATGAACCGGCACTATTCATATAATTAATCACTAATGATTGACCAAAATATTCTGTGATTTCACAAAAAATTATAATGAATTGAAACCACAAAAAGTAATTATAAGTCATGTGGTAATATGATCAAATCAAAAATCGTCCTAATAAGAATTGCAAGGATCATAAAATGAGCTAAAAAAAATACTCAAAAATAATTGCTCATTACTATTTGATTAAAATACATTATAAATTTGTCCACAAGTTATCATGACATAAACTGCAAAAGTTTATAAAATCACAATACTTGTCAATGGCGAATCAATTCTCATGGCGCCATATTTTGCAGTTGGCATACCATTCGATTTCTTTATTGATGGTAATAGTGCTTTGTTTGTTGTAGTAACCAAAAAGAACTAGAATCGATTAGTTACTTTGACCAATATTCCGTATTATTGTGACCTTAAGAATTTCTATTTACATGATAATTTCAAACCACTTTTTAATCAAATAATTCTTTAATTATTTAGCTTAAATATTTTAACTTAAAAAATTTACAAAAATAAAAAATTAAACTTTAAACCATATAGTTACCATTGACGTTAGAGGACTATACATTCTTATTGACGTGTAGGAAAATTGTAAAAGATGATTTCTCTAAAATGCTAAACACTAAGTTGTTTAGTCAAAAATAAAAAACTAGTCAAATAAATACAACAACAAATTAGTTATGTCATTATTTTATGTCATTATTTTAGATGCATAAATACTCGTATTTGTAAGTATATTATCAGAGTATTTGGGAATGCTACTGCTAATAGTTTTTAACTTCATGTTACTAATTTTAACTATAAGTTATAAATTGTTTTAAACACTCATAATTTATGTTACAATTTATAATTAGTTTTTGTTTTGTTTCAGTTACAAGTTACAATCTTCACCAAACACTCACCACTTTTATTACAAACTACAATTTATAAGCTACTAGCAGTAATTTTACCAAACACCAAACGAATGTGAGTATATTACATCGTCAGTGAATTTTACATAATAATAAAAGAATTCAATTATCAGAATATATTCAAAAATAAAACTATTTGGACAGCTCAGCATCATGCATTGTTACACAACATACACCTCGATTCTAATAAATACATAAAAAATGACTAACCGAAATAAAAATTATACTTTCTTAAAATAAAATAAATAGTCAAAATAATTATGGTGTTACATACGCTCTTTCTTATTATATAAAGTTTAGACACTGCATCCCAATCCAATTTCTTGGCAGTCAAAAATCCCTGTTCCAACTTTGTGATTTCTTCCCCACGTGTCAAGACATCATACAAAGCCAACAACAAATCAATGAACCGTGAAGAAAAGACCCCCAAAAGGTCAAAAATGGAGAGAAGAAAAGATCAATGTCCTTGGTCAACAAACATGAAATAAATCTCCGGAGTCAAACGTCAACTTTTTATTAAGGATCCCACTTGTTGGAAATTGTTGTTGACTTCACTATTAATGTTATGGCTCTAAATTAAATCAGCTTGTTTTCAAAAGAACCCATATTCCTACACAATTCCCCTATTGTAAATTGTGAGAGTGATTATTGGTTGCAAGGTAGGAGCAGCAATTATTGGTTGTGCAGGAAAGGACAGGGTCAGCTGGTGCCCCCATGCCTCTTAGCATCCATACGGATTTTGTGAGACCTACAAAAATACTAGCATTATTTCCATTTGCCATATTGTTACAGCTAAAAACAAAGGTCATTCATTAATACCCAACAAGCTTCTGAACCAGGTAATCAAAACAAGGCTGCAGTCATAGAAGGTGTAGAGGGCGTTTGGTGTAGCCAAAATCCTGAACTTATAAATTATAACTAGAAAATGTGATTAAAATTTCAAGTAAAAATTATAAATATTTGTTACAATTGTAAACTTATAATTTTAACGAGTTGAATTTGTGTTTATAGATTTATAATCAAAACCCCCAAGCAAAAAGCAAAAAACACAATGTTTGAATTTTTTAAATTTTTGTTGAGCTTTAAATGTACACAATAAATGCTGAAAGAAAACTAAGATCAAACTGAATTTCATTTTAATATACAAAAAATAGTGGTATTGCTAGAAAAGTGGAGAGCATAATCTCTTCTTGAGTGTGATTTAGAAGGTGCAAAGAGTATCATATATCGCCAAATGCGCACGGGATCCTCCATCCTAATCCTAAAACTCTTTGTCTGCTTGTCCCAATGCATTAAAAAGTCATTCGATCATTGTCTCAAGATTCTCATGCCTCAAGACTCTCCTATCTCCAGATTCTCATGATTGAACACCCTCTAGTATATTGAGACAGAGAGAAGATATTTTCGAAACAGAGAAGCCCTAGCTTCCTAGATGGATGCAAAAAAATTGAAGTTACAGATTCATCTATATGATGAACAAAAGTATCTGCCTGACTAGCTTCATCATGGCATCTAGTGGATATATATGGTACATCCCCTTCTTGTGAGGCTGCAATGCCAACCTCAAAGTTACCATATTGACATTAGAGGGTGATTTCATCACTAGAGGAGAAGGAAACGATTATTTTTCTCTTAACCTCCATGCAGCTCTGAGTAGATCCTTAAAGCTAGTTGTTATTTGGATGTACTTCCTGTCCCACCTGAAGCCATGAATCTGTGTCTTGCCCTTCTTCATTGCTATTATCATCATATCTCAGTAGTATTCCAAAATATATCATCCCCTGCACATCCAGGGACATTAGAGATTTACAGTAGGAATTTGATTGCCATCAACCAAAGAAGCATGAATTTCAAGCAAATGTTATCTTCTCTGACCTGAACTCTCCTGTAGGATGCTAAAGTAGCCAAAGGTTCCCTCATCCTCCGAACTTCACCTTCTTGAGGATTCAAATTGATCATCTGACAACGGTTACATCCACCTAACGACTGCATGGTAAAAGAAAGCATTAATGGATGAGCTGTGAAATCTTGATCTATCAAGAGACAAAAAGAGAGAGAGAGAGAGAGAGAGAGAGAGAGAGAGAGAGCTAGCTTTTGTTTAATGAACCAAAGAATATGTGTTCATTTGGCATTCTCCTACCAGATAAAAAGGATTGGAAGGGCCAACCGAAGGCAGCAATCTGCCCTAGGTGTGACCATAGACACTCCAATATGTTAAGGACCTAAACCTATAAGGGATACCTACTAGAATAGAGCGGGTAGCTTAATTCCAGTCCCACCGAAGGCCAATGTGTAGCAAAGCCAGACCAGCCGAATATCACAGCTTGAGAGGGCATCGGCACGCCTTGAACCAGAGACCTCCTGAACCCCAACCCTGTGGGAATAGATCCCTCCAACACTAGGCTATCATCGACAGATGATTTCATAGTTTATTTGAAGTTTGATAAACTGATACAAAAGGCAGTACTGGAGCCTTTCTAGCAATGGAGCCTAGGGGTTGATATGATGATTAGTTTGGTAAGCCAGCCAACAGGTTTTATTACCATTTGTAATGGTTGAGCGTTCTTTTGATCTTGCATTATTTTCTCCCTTCCC
>JAOTRH010215441.1:0-10727 GCA_034768845.1 Heliamphora exappendiculata
GTATATTTATGTTTGATGTGTTTCTATCATTATTTGAATAGCCTCGATGAACGATTTATGTTTCAAAGTTGTAGAACAACATGAGTAAATGTGTTTTACGCTTTCTCGGGTTTGGATAAGGCTCGTTTGGCTGGTGTTTAAGCTGAAAAACCTGTTTTACCCTAAAAATTAGTCTACCCAGCAGTCCAGTCGACCGGACGAGGCTGTTCAGTCGACTGGACCGAGATATTTTGCTGTTCTATAAATATCTTGGCGCGGTAGATATTTTACAAACATAACTTCTAAGCTAAGTTTCGCATTTACGCTACCTTCTCTCTAGATTTGAGGGCCCTAGGCTTAGTTTTTTGTTAGTTTGTTTACGGATCCTTGCTATACAAGATGTAAGCTTCGCATCCATCTGGTCGGATTCTCGTTTCGACGAAATTCAATTTTTGAGGCTTCGAGTTTTGACTCAACGAGTTAGGATTCTAGACCCTACTGTTGTTAAAGGGTGTTACGTGTAATTATGTGTTTTTACGAGATAAAAAATACATTAAATGTTATTTTCATGTTAAACCTTGGTTTTTGGGTAAAAAGGGTGTTGTTACGCCTTTCTTAGTTTTATACATGATTCGGATGTGTTGATATCTGTAGTTTTCAAAAAGAGATTTGAAAACGAAGTGTTTTGTGAGAATGGTGAAAAATGTGTTTTTGTGGAGGTTTTGAGCTAACCCTCGAGGTTGAGTTTTTAATCGAAGTATGCTTTTACATGCTTATAGATCTCCATGTTGATGGATTGGATCTCTTTTTATACATGTGGATGTATAACTATTTTTATGGGTTTTTCGTAGTTATGTTACGACGGGTTTGTAAGTGATTTCTATAGATGTGCCGTGACAGTGTGTGTAACACTCTCCTCCCGCAAGGCACCAAATGTGAACAAAGGGATGTGATCCCACCTTAAATCGGCGGCTAAAGAGAAAGACAAGAGATAAAGATGTTAAGAGACCAGACAAGAACTTTCGAACAACCACAACGCCTTAATGTCAAAAGAGGTATACATAAGTCATTAGGTATTCCCAAGGGCATACATTGCTTGTAAAACATCAAAAATTTCCAGGGTCTTATACATGAAGCTCTGCCAAAACTGAAAACTAAACAAAAGAAAACTGAACCAAAACTATTCAACGACGCCTATGGTGGACCAACTCCTAGCCGTTCCTGGTATCTGCAACCACAGAGATTACAGGAGGGAACATTTAGCATTACCATGAACAGAAAAGACAGTTACATAGTTAAAGATAACTGAAAAATCTTTTTAAAAGTAGTTCATCACATTTTCCACGAAAATATAAAAACAGATGCATTTGCTTGAACAAAAAATATCGCTGATTATATAGAATCTTCTCAGTATTGCAAACAAAAATATGTTTCTGGCTTAACCGCTACAAATTTAAAATGCATGACGACTTGATCAAATCTATACTCAAACCCCAATAATGCCCAAGTAGTCGTCAACCTCATAACCGGGAGTTTCGACGGTACGTAACCTCCATTCTCAAGGCACGGATAGCAACGTGATGGAAAGAGGGTCACTCTCCACCAAGCACGAGTGGTATGTGTTGCCCAGAACTTAGCCCGCGACGCCTTTAAGGCAAAAACCCTCGCTTAACGAGAAACTTCCCCTAAAGAGACAAATGAAAAACCTATAGTTGGGTAACCTCCCTCATAACGGGATATAAAGGGCCGAAAACCCTAGTAACTTGGCACTTTGAAACAACCACACAACATTAACCATACTTTCATAGTAACATCATGCTAGCTCAAAATATCATGGATAACGCACTTGAATTAAAAACATCATTGCTTTTGAAAACAACAGGTTCATGTGATCGTCAAACAGGTCATAATTCAAAACATACACTTCAAAGCATTTTCATGCATCATTTACATAAATTCAAGTTCAAGATAATGGCTAAGCACTCTCACTTTACCTTATATGTATACGAATCGAGCCTTTGTCAACAAGCTAAGCTTGCTCATCGGGTAACAAAACTTTCAGGCCCAGCAAGCAAACATGACTTAACCGTCAACACGGAGTTCTACCCCTTTGAAAACGTGAAGTACTAAAGAGATTATGACATTTGAATGATTTCTTAATTTTAGGGACCATGGTTACTTTCTTTTTAGGTTTAAAAGGTACTACAAATTTGCCCAATCCTTCACTTGTTTAAGGATTTAACTTAACCATTTATTAATCTCTCCCAAACATTAAATTTTAAAGTACCGTAGCATCTTGAGGTACTTAGACTTGGAATTGGATTATAATTTTTGGTGATGATTTAGAATAAAATTTTCCTACAACTTTTATGTTTAACGCCAAAGCCAAAACCTAAGGCAAAAGGTTGAAATATTTGACAAAAACGAAAATGGTTCAGCACTTGCTCGGAGAATTGGCCAGAAAAGTTTCTCTGTTGGTCTCAATTTAGGGGTATCATATCAAGTCCAAATGAGCTCATTTTTTATTATGTTCTAGTTCAACATATCCCACACAATATTGTGGCTGACGCTCTCAGTAGGAGATCTCATGGGTCGTTAGCTTCTGTGGCTATATGCGAGTAAGACATGCTGAGAGATATTAGCGAGTTTGATTTGTGTCTCAGGGAGAAAGTAATGGGTATCACCTTGTTTTTGATAGCTTTATGACATGCGTTGATAGCACGTTTGTTAGAGGTCCAGAAGACGGATTAGGAGGCTAAGATGATACGAGATCGTGTTGCTAGTGGAGAGGGTACGGCGATATGGGTTGTGAGTTCAGATCAGGGTTTGAGATTGGTAGGGAGGTTGTTCGTACCAAAGGTATGCCGTGCAGATATACTACATGAGTGTCATCATTCTCACCTTGTAGTGCATCCTGGAGGCACGAAGATGTATCACGATCTACGTCGTTAGTTCTGTTGGACAGGAATGAAGAGGGATGTGATCCAGTTCGTTTCTTAGTGCCTTACCTGTCAGAAGGTAAAGGAAAAAAACCAGAGGCCGGCAGGATTGTTACAACCATTGCTTATAACATAGTGGAAGTGAGAGAACATCAAGATGGACTTTGTGTTGGGACTTCCTCGATCACCTAAGGAACACGACGCCGTATAGGTTGTGGTTGATTGGTTGACGAAGTCTACACACTTTCTCCCCATCCGAGTGAATGATTCGGTGGATAGACAAAGTCGGTTGTATATTAGAGAGATAGTCCGATTACACGGTGTGCTGGTGTCTATTGTTTCTGACCGAGATCGGCCCTTCACTTCGCACTTTTGGTAGTCTTCAGGAGGCTTTTGGGACGAATTTGATGTTCAGTACGGCTTTTCACCCCCAGATGGATGGTCTGTCTAAGAGGACTATACAGATTCTGGAGGATATGTTGAGGGCTTGTATCCTAGATTTTAGGGGTTCGTGAGAGGATCACCTACCAATGGCAGAGTTTGCCTACAACAACAGTTATCAGTCTTGTATTGGGATGGCACCAGTGTGTTGGACAGATGTGGGAGAGACCACAGTCTTGGGACCCGATTTAGTTCGGGAGACGACGGAGAAGATTGTTATGATTCGCCAACGTCTCGTGACAGCTCAAAGCCATTAGAAGAGTTATACAGATCGGAGGAGAAGACCTTTGGAGTTTGTAGTGGGGAATCATATGTTTCTGAAAGTCTAGCCATGTAGAGGCTTGATGAGATTTGGTCGCTGCGGGAAGCTATCATCACGCTTTATTGGACCTTGCTACCACAGTTTGCGTTGGTGCACAACGTATTCCACGTTTCTATGCTTAAGAGGTATGAGCCTAATCCTTTAATTGTATTAGATTGGGCCGAGCTGATGGTTAAAGCGGAAGGTACTTATGAGGATTGTCCAGTGAAGATTCTAGACACGAAGGAGCTAGTGTTGAGAGGAAGAACAATTGCTTATGTCAAGGTCCTATAGCCTTGATGAATTATTTATATTTTAAAGTTGTAGAACAACATGAGTAAATGTGTTTTAGGCTTTCTTGGGTTTGGGTAAGGCTCATTTAGCTGGTGTTTAAGCTGAAAAACCTGTTTACACTTAAAAACAGTCTGCTCAGCAGTCTAGTCGACTGGACGAGGCTGTTTAGTCGATTAGATTGAGATATTTTGCCGCTTTACAAATATCTTAGCACGTGAGATATTTTGGAAACATAACTTCTAAGGTAAGTTTCGCGATTTCTCTACATAGTCTCTAAATTTGAGGGCCTGGGGCGTGGTTTTTTGTTAGTTATTTTACGGATCCTTGCTACAAGGGATGTAAGCTTCGCATCCATTTGGTCGGATTCTCATTTAGAAGAAATTTAATTTTTTAGGCTTTGAGTTTTGACTCACCGAGTTTAGATTCTAGACCCTACAATTGTTAAAGGGTGTTACGTGTAATTATATGTGTTTTTACCGGGTAAAAAATGCATTAAATGTTATTTTCTTGTTAAACCTTAGTTTTTGGGTAAAAAGTGTGTTTTTACGCCTTTTTTAGTTTTATACATGATTCGGATGTGTTGATGTCTGTAGTTTTCAAAAAGAGGTTTAAAAATGAGGTGTTTTGTGAGAATGGTGAATAACGTGTTTTTGTGGATGTTTGGAGCTGACCCTCGAGGTTGAGTTTTTAATGGAAGTATGCTTTTACATGCTTATAGATCTCCATGCTGATGGATTGGATCTCTTTTTATACATGTGGATGTATAACTATTTTTACAGGTTTTTTGTAGTTAAGCTACGACGAGTTTGTAAATGATTTCTATATATGTGCCATGATAGTGTGTGTTGAGTTGGGCCGCAATTGCTCCTCGGTGGAAGTCCAAAAATGTTTGCAGAGTAGGTCGCTATAGTCCTTCGTAAACTAGGTGGTGGGTGCTTAGTACCCTTAGGTTGTGAGCCTGTAAACTAAGTGGTTACGTTGTTGTGACTCCGTATAGAACCTGCCATTATTTAGCAAGCCTTGAGCAATTTTAGAGTAATGAACGGGAGTCTATAGTTGTTACCTTTGTCTATGTGTGGCAGAGTCAGTACATAGGATTTCATTTTATCTTTTTCTCCTTGGCTGTGTGACCCGAGTGGAGAATACTATTTTATCACTGTGTTATCGTTTTATTTTGCTCGGTTGTGTGTCCCGAGTGGGAAAATAACGCTTTGTTCTCGGTTGTGTGATTCGAGAGGAAAAATCATGTTCTTGATTACTGTTTTTCCTTAACCGTGGCTTGATATCTGCATTGATGACATGCATGGTTTTAGGAACGAAAAAATTGTGATTTATTAGAGGAATACCTTTTGGCTCCAGTGGTTGAGTCTTTATGCTTATGATTGCATAACCAACATTATAGCTTTATAGTCTGTTTCTTTTGGGTTTCGGCTCACGATGTGGGATTTTTGTGCAAACCATTTTCAGGTGGACATGAGGAGTTGACCCAAATGCCTGTGGTGGCGGAAGACTTGCTATAGTTTTTCTTGTTTTGAGACATGTATTTTACCTGTGATACCTGTTTCTGAAGGCGAGTTTTTGTATGCCTTGAGGCGATATATTTATTCATGTATGGAGCTGCATGTTTATTGTTTATAAGAGACGAACCTTGGGCACTCTTTTATCCAAATGTTAGATTTTGAGTTTGATGGTTTTCCAACTAAAGATCTTATTTTCATAAATGGTGTTTTGGTGAGCTTTCATGTGACACTGGAGATTAGGGCGTGACAACGTGGTATCAGAGCCAAGTTCGAATACCTAAGACCCGTGAAAAATAGGGTACATCACCTTGTGAGGATGTGCGTGTGCTTGATTGCATGTGTTTTAGCGTTTTGTTAACATAGGCATGATAGCATGTTTAGCATGATGGTTGTATATACATGAGTATGGAGGTTGGACCTTCGATTGATTACTCTTGCCTTCGGGTGTTTAGATTAATAAACTTGGGAGCTAAGTTAGAGACGCGTTCTGCGGACGTGATTTCTAGCACAGAATCTAAGTAGGTTACCCAAAATGACGCGTCATTCTTGTTCGTCCTCCTCGGTATGTGAGATGTGTTGACACGATCTCAAGTGGCTATGTGTTAACATGCTTATGTGTATTATACGTTGTACGTTCGCAATAACATGTTGTATGGAAGGTTATCCTGTTATATTGCTTTCGTATAGAGTTATGTCCACGCGAGGCGGACGAGGCCATGGTCGAGGCCGTGACCGTGGTTCTGGCCGAAGGGATGTTCCAGTCCCTGATATTGGCGATGCTAATGCACCCTAAAGACCTATTAATGGAGTAGATCTATTGCATGAGATGGTAGGCTCCATTCGGCAGCTGGCTGAGACCTCTAAGGGAAGAGGGAGCGTAGCTGAATCGAGGGCGACGGTCGCAATGCTCGAGTTCCAACGTTTGGACCCTCCTACCTTTTTTGGGGATCCCAATCCCACGGTAGCCACTGAATGGCTAGAGCTCGTTACTAAGATCTTGGACATACTTCAAATAGAAGTGGATGATCTGAGGGTTAATTTTGCTCCCTTCCAGATGAGTGGGAGTGCTCACATGCGGTGGAAGTTTGCCAGAACTACAGTGGGAGGCACTTGGGAGGCGTTTTCAATGGTATTTCTAGAGAAATGCTTTTCAGCAACTTCAAGAGACCGTTATAGAGGGGAGTTCCTATTTCTTACTCAGGGGAATATGACAGTAGTTCAGTATGAGGCTGAGTTAACTAGCTTATCCCAATTTGCACAAGAAGGGAGTTTGAGGCCCGCTATCTAAGACAAGTGACAGCATTCAGAATGCAGGTTTTTATAGAGTTAGTGGAGACCACCACGAAAGTGGAGGATACTCTGAATGAGACGCGTAGGGACAGGGACAGTAGGAGTTAGTAGGACGGGGGACATGCATAATCTCAAGGACGCAAGGACAAGCGTTGATGGACATCTGGTCCGAGTTCTTGTCCAGTTGGGTCATATCAGCCGTAGTTTTCTGCACTCACACCTCTCGTAGTCTCAACAGGAAGGTCGGAGCAATGAGAGCTTATTTTCCATAGATGCGACGGCCAGGGCATTGTGCGGTAGAATGCCGGAGTCCAGCACCTGTTCAGGAACAATCGCAGTCACAAGTGCAGGAGAGGGAGGCGGTAGTATGTTTTGAGTGCGGCCAGTCTGGGCACATCCGTAGGAACAGCCCCAGAGGAGGGAGTATGCAGAGTACAGCTGGAGCACCTGTTACACCACCTGCCTAGGGACGTCAACCGTCTAGATTTGTAGAAGGGGACGCCCCTATACAGTCGGGCAGATAATCTACAGTTCAGGGCTACAGTGGACAGGCCAGAGCATATGTTCTTGCAGATCCCAGTTCATCCAGAGCGCCGGTCGTGCCCGATGCTAGTGCTACCACCTCCATGATCAAGGTACTCTTCTAGTCTATAGATCATGGGATAGTGTTCTTATCGACATGGGAGCATCGCTTTCATTTATATCTTCTGCATTTGCATCTACTTTGGGATTAAAAACAGACTTGTTGGGTAGTGCTTTGAGCATGGAAACCCCAGTCAGTGGGAGTGTGTTGTTGAGTTGTGTTTCTAGGTCTTGCATGTTGGAGGTTGCCGATTGTTGTTTAAAGTTTGACTTTATCATTCTAGACATGACCATGTTTGACGTCATCCTAGGGATGAATTGGCTGACCATCTATCGTGCCTTTATCGATTGTGATCGACGAAGGATAACGATTTGTACACTAGCGGGAGATTGTTTCTATCTTGTGGTTGACCGGGACGAGGGTTTGTTGTCTATGCCCGGTGTTATGTGGAACCAAGGTAACCTGAGTTTCCTTTTTTTGGCTCTCATATTGGATAAGGTGGTTAGGGTTCGAGGAGAGGAACCTCTGGTGGTTCGCGACTATCCAGATGTATTTCTTGATGATTGTTTAAGTTACCACCGAGTCATGAGATAGAGTTCTCTATTGATCTGGTTCCAGGAGCTGCTCCCAAATCCATGTCTCCGTATCGCTTTGCACCAGCTGAGTCGCTTGAACTCAAGGTACAGCTACAGGAGTTACGGGATAGGGGGTTTGTACGCCCCAGTACCTCGTTGTGGGGAGATCCTGCTCTTTTTGCTAAGAAGAATGATGGATCCTTGCGATTATGTTTCGATCACCGAAAGCTGAGTTAGGTAACCGTGAAGAATAAGTATCCTATGCTAAGGATTAATGATTCGTTTGATCAGTTGAAGGGTCCGAGTTGCTTCTCAAAAATTGACATGAGATCAGGATACCACCAGTTGAGGATTAGGGACGAGGACATTGCGAAGACCGCCTTTCAAACTCGTTATGGTCACAATGAGTTTCTGGTCATGCCGTTCTGTCTGACAAACACTCAAGCCACGTTCATGAGTTTGATGAACCGGATCTTCCATCCTTATCTGGACAGTTTAGTGGTGGTGTTTATGGATGATATTCTCATGTACTCACCCACTAGGGAGGAGCACGAGGACCACCTATGTATCGTTCTACAGACTCTAAGAGAGCATCGCTTGTATGTGAAGTTCGAGAAGTGCAAAGTTTTGGATGTTTGAGGTAAGGTTTCTTGGACACGTAGTGTCGACAGACGAAGTAGCAATGAATTCATCGAAGACTGATGCTATGATGGGTTGGGAGCGACCGAAGAACGTCTTTGCGATCCACAGTTTTTTGGGTTTAGCAAGTTACTATCGACGGTTCGTGAGGGATTTTGTAAAACTTGCCGCGCTGATAATGGGTCTGACGCGGAACGGAGTCGTGTTTTCTTGGAGTGAGTCTTGCGAGTCGGCATTCCAGGAGCTGAAGACGAGGTTGACTAGTCCACCAGTGTTGATTATTCTAGAGCAAGGCTTGGGGTATACAGTGTACTATGATGCATCATATGACGGCCTAGGTTATGTCTTAATACAGGGGGTAAGGTTGTAGCCTATGGTTCTCGACAATTGAAGACGCATAAGAAGAACAACCCGACACACGATCTGGAGTTGGCAGTGGTGGTCTTTGCCTTGAAAACATGGCGTCACTATCTTTATGGTGAGCACTTCGAAGTTTTCTCCGATCACAAGAGTTTGAAATACTTATTTTCTCAAAAAGACCTAAACTTGTGCCAACGACGATGGATTGAGTTGTTAGAAGATTATAATTTTAATTTGCAGTATCATCCAGGGAAGGCCAATGTTATGGCTTACGCGAGTAGGATATGCTGAGAGAGATTAGCGAGTTTGATCTGTGTCTCAAGGAGAAAGTAATGGGTACCACCTTGTTTTCGAAAGCTTCACGACCTGCGTTGATAGCACGTTTGTTAGAGGTCCAGTAGACGGGTCAGGAGGCTCAGATGATTCGATATCGTGTTGCTAGTGGAGAGGGTACAACGATATGGCTATGAGTGCAGATCAGGGTTTAAGATTGGCAGGGAGGTTTTTCGTACCAAAGGTATGTCGTGCAGATATACTACATGAGTGTCATCATTCTCGCCTTGTAGTGCATCCTAGAGGCCCGAAGATGTATCACGATCTACGTCGTTAGTTTAGTTGCATAGGAATGAAGAGGGATGTGATCCAGTTCGTTTCTCAGTGCCTTACCTATCAGAAGGTAAAGGCAGAAAACCAGAGGCCAGTAGGATAGTTACAACTATTGCCTATAACTGAGTGAAAGTGGGAGAACATCATGATGGAGTTTGTGTTGGGACTTCCTCGATCACCTAAGAGATACGACGCCATATGGGTTGTGGTTTATAGGTTGACGAAGTTTGGACACTTTCTCCCCATCCCCGTGAATGATTCGGTGGATAGACTGAATTGGTTGTATATTAGAGAGATAGTCCGGTTATACGGTCAGCTGGTGTCTATTGTTTCTGACCGAGATCGGTGCTTCACTTCGCGATTTTGGTAGAGTCTTTAGGAGGCTTTAGGGATGAATTTGATGTTTAGTACGGCTTTTCACCCCGACAAGGATGGTTAGCCTGAGAGGACTATACAGATTCTAGAGGATAGGTTGAGGGTTTGTATCCTAGATTTTAGGGGTTCGTAGGAGGATCACCTACCATTGGCAATGCTTGCATACAACAACAGTTATCAGTCCAGTATTTGGATGGCACCGTATGATGCTTTGTATGGTAGGTAGTATAGGTCACCAGTGTGTTTCACAGATGTGGGAGAGAACACAGTCTTGGGACCCAATTTAGTACGGGAGATGACAGAAAAGATTGTCGTGATTTGCCAACGCCTCATGACAGGTCAGAGCCGTTAGAAGAGTTATTAAAGATCAGAGGAGAAGACGTTTGGAGTTTGTAGTGGGGGTTCATGTGTTTCTAAATGTCTCACCACGTAGCGGCTTGATGAGGTTTGGTCGTAACGGGAAGCTATCACCACGCTTTATCAGACCTTTATGGATCCTGGAATGGATTGGAGCGGTAGCAGATCGTTTGGCCTTGCCACCATAGTTAGCATCGGTGCACAACGTATTCCACGTTTCTATGCTTCAGAGGTACAAGCCTGATCCTTCATATGTTTTACATTGGGGCAAGCTACGGGTTAATGAGGATGATACTTATGAGGATCGTCCAGTGATGATTCTAGACACGAAGAAGCAAGTGTTGACAAGAAGAACAATTGCTTGCTAGATACCCGGAGTTATTCACCTTGTGACCTTGTAGTGAATTTCGGGGGCGAAATTCCTTAAGGGGGGGGAGTTGTAAGACCCGGTTCTTTTTTTAATATATA
>JAOTRH010215452.1:0-10727 GCA_034768845.1 Heliamphora exappendiculata
TATATATGTGTGTGTTAGTGTCTATACAATGCGTGTGTAATATTAATTAAGATAAATTACACTTAAACTTTCTACATACTTTTGAATATATCACTATTTTTTCTTTTAATCTCTAAAATATTATTGTATTTTTTTATTTTATAAAAAATAAGTAATATTTTTTTCCTCCTTAATTAACTGTCTGTTAAGTTAACAGAAACGCATGATGTTATCAACAAATAATTAAAAATAACACTTCTACCCTTCTCCTCATCTGCTCACTCTTTTTTCCTTCTCCTCCTCTACTCTCTCTCCCATGCCATCGCCACCACACTCTAGCTAATAGACCACCATCGCTGCCACAAGCTGTTGTGCGGTACTGGTGAGAATTTTGGGTGGTGGTAGCAAATTGAGTAGGGGAAAGAGGGGGCTGGGTTGGGTGCAAAAAGAGTTGGGGAGAAGGGTATAATGGTCATTTTGTTTTTTTCGTTAGCCGTGTCACTAGTTAAGGGTACAGTGTAATTTTTTAAAATAACATATAAGCAGTAATATATGATATGAATGCAGGGTTTAGGTATAATTTATCTTATTAGTTATTATATAAAATATTAAAAGAAAGCCTACATGATAAAAATAAATTATAAAAATAAAATATATTAATTATAAAAGAATATAATAATAACGAGGGGAGAGAGTTTAGTAGTGATTAGGTAAGCACTCCCTTAAATGTTTGACATATAAATGTTTTGAAGGTGGAGATTGGTGCTTGTGGCCCAACGTAATGATCTAATTGAAAGTGTTGGTCGAAAATGTCGTATGAAATAGTAGAACAAATAATAGAAGAGAAAAAATAGAATAAAAATATGTTTGCAAAAATAAGTAAAAATATTTTTTTAACAGAAATTTAATAAAAGTTTTTACGAAATGATATTTTTTTAATAAAAATAATTATTAAGGTGCCGTTTGGTAACGCTTATATTTTTTGTTTTTTATTTTTATTTTTAAATTTTTCGTAAATTGTAAACGAAAATATGTTTAAATATTATTTTTGTGTTCAAAAAATTATAAACAGTTTTCAAAATTTATAAAATTTTAAAAAATAAAAAAAAATGTATTTTTACTTATTTTGTAAATTTTTTTTGATTAAATTCATCCGTAACCTTTAATTATTACTTTTCAAACATTTATGTTATCAAATATGTTTTTATTTTTGTTTTTTTATAAACATAAACAAAAATATTTTTTTTTGTAAATAAAAAATAAAAAATAATAAACGTTGTCAAACGAGCCCTAAATATATTTTTTTTATTATTTACAAAATAAAAAGAGAAATTAGTAATAAGCTTTATCGGAGGAAAAGGAACTTAAATAATTTCTCGTGACAAAGTGAAAAACTTCTAGAAGCCTTGGCACGTGTCAGCAGTCTCGGACAAGCGAGATGACACGTCACTTTCGCTGTCTTGGCAGAGGACACGATAAGGGCAATTATTAGATACCCTAGGAATACTGGGTACGCGATGATATAATAGTGTTTTTAATAAATAAAAATGTTTAATATATATTCAGTGATTTTTTTATTTCTTATTTAATTTAAAAATAATTTTATATTATTTTATTTAAAATATTTTTTATTACACCATTAAATAAAATTATCACATAAATAATATCATATAGTATTCTAAGACTCTCTTTGGTTTTTGATTAAAAATACTAAAAAAATTTAAGATTTTTCATTTGACAAAAAAATCAAAAAGTAAAAAAATCAAATCAAAATATAACCTATTAAAATATTATATTTAAATTTTTAACACTTTTAAAATACAATAATACTTATTTTTCATAATTTATTTACTATCACTAATAATTTATTATAATTATTAATACTAAATATATAGAAAATAAAATTATCTACCTTTAACAAAAAGAAAATAATTAATTTTTTACCTAAATAATCAACTTTAAAAAACTAACTTAAATACAAAATTATCAAATAAACTACTTAAACTCAATTTAACTTTTTAATTAAAATAAAAAAAATAAAAAATTTAAATTTAAATTAATTACCCATCAAAGTCTAAATAATTACTTTTTAAATAAAATATCCCTCTTCTAGAAGAAAAATTATTAATGCTGGTCCCTCTTCTAAAGGAAAAATTATTAATGCTGGCTATTATGTGGGCCTATATTTATATGTGAGATTATTAAAGCATGAATAAGTTTAGGCGCACTAAAAGTGAACTAAATATGCAATTAAAATTACTATTAAAGAAAAATTATATAACTAGATAATTTTCAAAAATATATTAAAATGTGTAAAAGTGTATTAAATAATGTTTTTTTAGTAAGAATTTTAATAAAAAGGTTAATGTTAGTAACATAACTGGTAAAACATTGGTGGTGTGTGTCATAGTTGATAAAAAATAGTAATTATTTTTTTGAATTATTTTTATATTTTGGTGTAAGCTTTTTATTCTTTTGACTTTTCTCATTATAAAAATTTTTTAAAGTATATTTTTTAACCGATTAAAAAATAGTTCACTAAAAAGAATTTTTTAACCAATTAAAAAAAATTCACTAAAAAGCAATTTTTAGTGAAAATAGGTATTTTTTAGTTTTCTTTGAAGTTTTCCTATTTTGCAGTAAAAAAAATTTACTTTTCTAAGTTTTTGTGATAAAAAGAAATAAAAAATATACAGAAATACGAAATCTGAAGACCAATTTAATTTATAGGCCGTTTACTATTTTTCATCAAGTGTAAGATTTTTTAACGAATAAGATCCATCCTGGTAAAAATTTTAACGCGCAAGATCCTTTTGTGATAAAAATATTCTAGAACAAATAAATTTATCTGTGCATTTTCAAACATGCATAAAGAACACAAATAAATTTATCTATTTTTTATTGAAAGTATGTGTGAAGAACACTGATAAATTTATCAGTCTTATTGAAAGCACATATAAAGAACACAGATAAATTTATCTGTGTTTTTTTTCAAAATATGTATAAAAAATACAGATAAATTTATCTATTTTTTATTAAAAACACATGTAAAAAATATAAATAAATTTATTTGTCTTATTAAAAACACATATAAAAAATACAAATAAATTTATCTGTCTTATAAAGAGTACAAATAAATTTATCTATTTTATTAAAAATACGTATAAAGAGTACAGATAAATTTATATGTTTGCATATCAAAACTTTTTTCATTATCAGTGTTGATATGCAAACAGATAAATTTATCTGTTATGCATAAATAAGCAGACAAATAAATTTATCTACTTGCATATTAAATAGAAGAATATCAAACAGAAAAATTTATTTATTTGTTATGCAAAATAGATAAATTTATCTATTTGTACGGTATTTTTGAAAGAAATCATGCAATTGAAATTTGCGTGTAAAAATTTTTATTCATAAACTTTGCGCGTTAAAACTTATTTTTTAAAATTTTTATCTGTAATTTCCAAAGATTTAAGGTAAGATTATAAAAAATGTATTAAAAATTAAAAATAAAAAAATTTACAAACACCACCATTAAGTACTGTTTAGAATGTCTAAAAACTGCGACTTTTAAAATGTTTAGGTTTTTTTTTTAAAATAAATAAATAAAATTATATTGTTTAAAATAATTTTTTTGCTTTTTAATTTTTTGTTAAAATGTCTAAAATATTTTTGCTTTTAAGTTTTAAATTATAGTGTTTGGACATTGGCACGATTTTTTATTTTGGTGAGTATGGTTAATTTTTTAAATAAGGGTATTATAGTAATTTTATTTTAAAAAATTAAAATGTATGAAATATGTATTGCCATTTTTTAAAATTAAAAGATAACAAAATTAATTAATTTTTAAAAAAATTAAATAGTACAATTTAAAAACTAATTTTAAAAAAAAACTAATTTAAAATTTATCTCAAAGAGACTCTAAATAATTGTTCCTTCTAGAAACCCTTACACGCTCAACGTAAAATATATTTTACTTTTATTTTTTTTTATCGTACCATGAAAAATATTTCCAAGAGCAAAGAGAAATGGCAAGGAAGGAAAAGCGTAGAATAGCATAGCCCCGTAGGGATGAACTAAGATAGGCTACCGACTACCCTGTCTAGACGTGAATTCATCCACTTCAGTCCTTTTCTCATCTTCATTTGGGACTTGTTTGTTGCGGAGAATAAAGATGAATTAAATGGAATTAGGGGATATGGAGATTCAATAATTTTTTTAATTCTTTTTGGGATCAACTGTTTTTCATTTGTATTATTGAAGTCAGACTAATAATTTAATATATATTAAATTATTATTGAAATGATTAATGCAAAAACTTTTTTGTATTATTTGTACTAGGTTTTGAAATTTTTTTTTCTTTATCTAATGCTAATAATAATTTTATAATTCTTATCTAATTTTTTATTTTATGTTATAAGTATGATTAATTAATAATATTTTTAAATTATATATTTATAAATTATAATTAAAAAAATGTTATTAATTGTTTAAGCATAAATAATAATAATTTGTTACTGTCGTGAAATTAAAGTTTCAAATAGTAACATTTATTTTGTTAGTTTAGAATCAAAATCATAAGCAACAAATTATAAACACATTTGATTAATTTTTTAAAATTGTTTTCTGAACTTTAAACTAAGAGTATAAAATAAATTTAACAACCACCCTCTCAACTGAAAATGCTATATGTAGACTAGTTTTTTATACATAAAA
The DNA here is from genome assembly GCA_034768845.1 of Heliamphora exappendiculata. NCBI lineage: Eukaryota > Viridiplantae > Streptophyta > Magnoliopsida > Ericales > Sarraceniaceae > Heliamphora > Heliamphora exappendiculata. The sequence continues at coordinate 4,702 of JAOTRH010215452.1, forward strand.
AAGGGTTTTTAACATTTTTCCCCATAATCAATCTTTTGTTTATATTTTTATCTATTTTTCTCCGTATGTTGTACTATAAATAACAATATAATTACAAATATTTATATTTTCGCCCTTATATGACCAATTCATTTTTAAATGTTGTCTAATCAGATTATCTTGGATATGTATTATTTTATTGTACATCACATGTAAATATTGTTATTTCTGCTGAGTTAGGCCTTGAAAACTAGTAATAAGCAATCTTTTTAATAATTCTAACTAAAAATGGTGGAGGCAATTCTTTAATCTTTTTTAGTGTCAAATTTTTTTTTTTTTAAAAATTATGAGGCTAATCTTATTATTTTATCCTTAAAATATATCATATGTTAAAAAAAACTTACAAAGTATAGGTGAAAATTAGCTTAAGTAAATATTTCTACATTCAAATAAAATAATAATAATTTACTCCAATTGACCTTTTAAAAATAGAATACACCTTCATAACTTTTGGAGTAAAATGTCGAAAACGCCTTCATAACTTTTGGAGTAAAATTTCAAAAACGCATATTAAAATATATATATATTGGAAAGTGTGTAGTGAAGCAGCACTCGGTTTAGGTCTCGCTCCCGTGGGCTTCGGGTGGAGTCCGTGGACCGTATGCCCCTAGTTTTACGAGGTTATTTGGCAAAAGTTATTTTTAGTATTTTTAATTTTTTATTATTAGCTGTAGTTATAAATTATAAATATTTTTATATATTTATAATTTTTGTTATAATTTGTAGTTATTTTTTTTATATTTCAGGTATAAGTTGTAATTTTTATCGAATACTCTCAATTTTTATTATTAATTTTAATTTATAAATTATTAATTTTAACAATATCATGCAGTATTTATAATTAATTGATCAAAAATTTCACATGATTCGCATGATAAAAACTAAGATAGGAATTATTCAGTTGTATTGGAGCTCATGTAGTATTTATTTACATAATATTTTTATTTAATAATAAAATCAAAAAATATATATTAAGTAAAATAATATTAATCAATCTTCATTTAATGAATAAGAAATAAGAATAATTTGTTAGTATATATTAAATATTTTTATTTGTTGAGAGTGTTTGGTAATAATAATATGTAAGAATAAACGAGTAATTATTCAAAAGAATGTTATGTGAAAATTTTGTGGTACTATCTCTCAATATTGACAAATTATATAATAGAAACATAATAACTTATTTTTATTGAATAATTTAAAGATAAGAGATAATTAACATAATTTAGATTGTGATAATTCAATTATTTATTTGTCAAATCTTATTGTAGAAACATAACCATTTACATTTGTTGAGTGATTACAAAATAAAAAAATAATTTACATAATATAAGTTATAGTTATTTATTTATTAAAATTATTATATAATATTATTTATATAGTATTTGACAAAAATTTAATAATAGTGTTTAAAATTGTTGAGACTAATAGTTTATAAATTATAACATACAACAAAAATAATAAATATTTAATAAAAATTATAATAAATAATTAAAATAACAAATTAATTATAAATTATAACAAAAAAATTATAAATATTTAAAATAAATTATAATTTTTAATTAAAATTAGTACTAAAAACTATAAACACCGCCAATAATTTGACAAAACAAGAACAAACCTGATTGGTCGACGCGGTAGAGCCCACAGACCCTACCGTGCATTTCTTCTCTATCTATATCTACACAGTACACTTCTCCCCCCATCTGTGCACCTGTTGGCATAATTGCTTGTATTTTATATTATTTTTTTATTATTAATTAGAATTATTATGTTCTTTAATTCATATTATGGAGACGATAAAAAATAAAATGTTTAATTGAAATATAAATAAATTTAATATTTTATTTGTTTTTGTTTTTAATAAAAAAAATTTCATTTATTCATTAAAATTTTATATTTTTCTGTTAAGCTCATCGAAAGGATTTAAAAAATAAATAATTTTAATTAAAAAACAAATTTAAAAAAATGCAATTTAACCCAAACAGGGCCATAATTGAAGATTCATCCGACTTCTATATAAGCCACTATTTCTCCCATCCCCAAACCATCAAATCCTCCAACTCCAAATTCCGAACTCCAAAAATATTGCTCAATTCATTCTATTCGTTCCCTAAACCACCTTTTCAATGATCGGAATGCTAACTCCCCACGCCAGAACGTGCCTTCGATTTCCGCCGGCGAACCGGCTTTCCCTCGCCGGCGCCGCGACCTCTAACCCTAAAATAGCATTCACCGGGCGAAATTCGTTTAAAGCCGCGATTCACGCCGTCGCCGAAACGGCCCCCGCCGTGGAAACGAGGAAAGCTAGGAGCCTGTATGAGGTTCTACGGGTGAAGCGAAATGCGTCGTTGATGGAGATCAAGGCCGCGTACTGGAGCTTGGCGAAGCTGTACCACCCGGACGCCTCGCATTCCGAGTCGTCCGACGGCCGTGATTTCATCGAGATTCACAACGCCTACGCCACGCTGTCCGATCCGACGGCGAGGGCTCTCTATGATCTATCGTTGGGTGTCGGATCGGCTCAGCGAGCGTTTGGATACGCCGCCGGGAACCGCTCCGGGTTTTACACGACCCAAAGATGGGAAACCGACCAATGTTGGTAGTGTAAAGCTCCTCCGAACAAATCTCAACCCCAACGCTCGACCAATTGCTCGACTCTTGTGGATGTTTCACGCGCCACCACCTCTGGTGTTAATCAAACTGAGAAACGTCCAAAGCCTGCGGGGTTAATTTTAAGGTCTTATTCGAGATACGAATGGGATGTAAATAGCAGATTTCAAGCTTAATCTTAATCTATGACTCATATCATATCATTGTTGAATCTAATTCCAAAGAAGCCATGGATAGTGGTAGAAGATCCTTGCATTTTCACCCAATTCAGATCCTGATTTTTTGGATCTCTAATCTTCTTTCACTGGATCCTTTGAACAGTTTGTGATCTCCCTACATCAATCCCAGCTTTTCTAGCTTCGGATGCAGCTGTGTGTGCCATTACTTTGTGTTGTAGCCCTTTTTCTAAATATAACATATATAAAATAAAAAAAAACCAGTGTTAGACTGTTCTTTTTTTTCTTTTTTTTTATGACGTGGCAATAGAAAAGAAACAGTAATGCTATAGGTTCTCTCCTTGTCCAATTCTTCAACTACTTTCATTGTCATCGTCTCAGTAGTTAGCAGTTAGACGATGAATTTAATATAAAATATATTTTTTTAAATTCATTATTTAACTGTTAAGATGATAAAAAAATGATTAAAAGAGTATTTAAAAAAAGAGTATATGTAGCATTTCTGAAAAAGAAATATTTTGTACGGGTCATCTTAACCAAGTCGTTGCACAGGGAATAATAAGATAATAAAAATAAAAAATATACTATTAATACATTTTTTTTTAAGACCAAGGCTTACCATTTTGACAATGAAAATACTAGTTTTTTCGGAAGCCAAAACCGAATCAAATCACCGAATTTTGGTCCTGCATGGGCAAAATGTGCTTATTTTGCATATTTTTGAATTTTTTTAATTTTTGATTAAATTTTTTTTATTTTTTTAAATTATCTCGATAAAATAAATTCAAAAAGTAAAAAAAATTATTAAAAGATAAGAAAAATTTATTAAAGATAAAAATAAACAATATAAAATTTGACTTGTTGACTTTTTTTTATTTTTTTTTATTTTTTTTGAATTTTTTTATATTTTGATTAAAATTTTTTATTTTTCCCGCTCGTTTCAAATGTGAAGAGTCTAAAAAAATATAATAATTTAAATAAATAATAAAAAAATTTATTAAAAATAAAAAATCTATAATATTTAATAAATCAATAAACCAATACACAACATTTGCTTATGCAGGCCCATTATAAAAGGAATTGGGTCAAACAGAGTATCAGTTGTGCTGTTTTGAATAATTTGTTTTTTTAATATATATTTATAAAAGGAATTGTTTATTTTGTAGTATTTATTAATTTTATTAATCATATGACAAAATATGTTAATTAATATTTAGATCTATGTAATTATATAAACTGATTATATTTATTTAACATTGTTTTTTAAAAATTATATTGACTATTTACTTATTTTTTAACAAATGTGATATATCCACATAACTAAAAATATCTAATTAATTTATTTTTTTTGTACAAATAATTTATCAAAATAAATAGTTTCAATTATAAAAATATATAAAAAAAATTAAAAGTATTAAAAAGCATAACAGCGTGGTATGGTTAAAAGTACCAAATAATAATAAAAAGAAATCCAAATAAATATTACTAGTAAAGTTGAGTTATGGGCTCACTCTAAATTAAAAATGATGATTAAAAACTACTAGTCGGTTGCTCATATTATTTTTTTTTTAATTTTTTTAACTTAAATTTTAAAATATCATAATTTTTGTTGTACACATTTATTTATGCAAAATTTATAATTTTACAATATACTCAACGAGATCAACTAATTAAGATCGATATTAAATATAAAAAAATATTTATATAAAAACATAACAGTGATTTTTTAAATTCTAATTTAAAAAAGTTCCAGTTAAACCAAATTTTAATGATTTTTTTAATATTTGGATGTTGTTTGAGTACAAATTATTTGAAGTTTTAAAAGATAAATAAATAAATAAATAAATATATATATATATATATGACAGACTTTGTTAGTTAAATATAGAACTTAAGGACAACATTAAGGCATTAATAATCAAACAAATTTATTTTTAGAAAGTTGTAATTAAACCAAACTTGAATGATTTTTTAATATTTTTGCATTTATTTGAGTACAAAGTATTTAGAGTTTTTGGTTAGGCCGGGAATAAAGAGTCTTTTGGTAATATTTTCAAAAAAAAAAGAAAAAAAAAAGAAAAAAAAAAGAAAGGATTTTTGGCCAGAATAAAAGGTATTCAAGAAGCCCAAAGCTTGCACTACTCCTACAACCTTCTGTTTCTTGAGAAAAATTTCATATCAAAATATAATGCTATCCTCAATCAAGAGAAAACTTGTTGCGTCAAAAATCTAAAATCAAATGTATCATTAAAGGGACTAAGAACACAAAATTCTTCCATTTGAGTACTTTAACAAAATCATTTTCCTTAAAAACGAGAATAACTGCTGGATTAGTGATCTTCGTCTCCTAAATATCTTAATTAATGATTATTTCAAAAATCTTTTCACAAATCACCTTTCTATCATCTCCCCGGTTTGGGATTCTATTTCCTTTCTTGTGATACTTGATCTTTCTACCTCTAACCTTGCCCTCACTCTTTTTGACCCTAATATTTGGAATGCTTTGAAAGAAATCAAAGGCAACAAAGCCCCTAGTCCTCGTGGCTTTCAAAGCCTCTTTTTTTCATAAATACTATGACATTGTTGGCAGTTTTGTTTGCCATATTGCTCTCATCCGTAAAATTCCTTCTCATTCCTCCATTAAACAGGTTAGACTCATTGGCTTTTATAATGTTAGTTATAAAATCCTGGCTAAGATCTTTGTTAAACCGACCCTTTTTGTCCAATCTCATTAGTCCCTTCCAATCTTGCTTCGTCCTTGACAGATAAACTTCAAATAATGTAATTATGTGCCCAGAAATCATTCATTCTCTTAGAAAAAAGAAAAGCAAAAGAGGCAGCTTAATCATCATAATTGACTTTGAGAAAATATATGATAAAATTTTCTGGCCTTTTGTAATGTGAAATAACTCTTTTACCGATGTCACATTCTTCATCTTAATTTGATCAAGATTATTGATTTAGTTATGTGCCGTGTTTCTGGTGTCACCTTCTCTGCCTTTTGTAATATGGAACAATTCTTTTACTTTAGCCCTGGGAGAGGTTTAAGACAAAGCGATCTTTTATCTCCTTATTTCTGTTGGAATCTGTGAATTTCATTGGCCATGGAAATCCAGATTTATAATAGCAGATTCAATTACAATTGGATTGGCCATTTCAATTGCAATTGAAGTCTGGAAACCAACAGCCATGTGTGGC
>JAOTRH010215463.1:0-10727 GCA_034768845.1 Heliamphora exappendiculata
TTGGGATAAATTTTAAATTTTTTGATTATTTTTTTTAATCTTTGTTATCTTTTGGCTACAAATTGTCTTTTCCAAATCGTCTCTCAAGAATCAAAAAAGTAAATTTTTATCAAAATATAAAAAAGTTTAATAAAAACAAAAAATAGACATCATAAAGTTTAATTTATTAACTTATTTTAGTTTTTTTCTTTATTCCAATTTTAATTAAAAAATTATGTTTTGGATCGTATCGATGAGAAGAATTGTAAAATTATAATCATTTAATCAAATGATAAAAATCACTAAAATAAAAATAAATAAATAAACTATTTTTCTAAAAGAGTTTACTTGATTTTATTGATTTGATCGGTATTTTTATCAAAAAAAATACTAAGTGCACAAATTCGAGTAAAACCTACCTCAAGTGAAAAAGTGTATTCAAATTTATATCTCATATTTGTGTGGATAACAAAAATTTTAAAAAAAAAATTAGTTGTAACTTATTCATAAGTGTTAATTATTGTGGGGTCTTATTTTTGTTATTTTTTTAGAGATAAGTCTTATTCGCAAATTTACTATTATGTTATATTTTAATTTTAAATTTAATTATTTATATAGACTTTTCTTTAATTAAAATGAGTTAGGGAGAATAAAGATGAGAGAATATTAAAAGAGAAAAAGGGAGACAAAAAAAATAGGAATAATTAAGAAAAGAGAGAGAAATAATAAAGAAGAAAGAGATTATTAGAGAGAGAATATTAGAAAGAGAGAATGTAGTGAGAAGAAAGAGATAATAAAAAAAGAGAAAAAGAAATTAATTTTGCATTTAAAAATTGTATAACTTTTATTATATATTTAAATTTAATAATATTTATATATTTAAAATCTTCTCATCGAAATCCATAAACTAAGATCTATATTGAATTCAAAAAATTCAAAACCTAGAAAATTTTTCTCATATTTACAAAAAAAATGAGAAATTTCTCATATTTTAAAAATTAAAAATGAAAAAATCCTATATTTTTCAAACTAGAAAATCATATAAAAAATGAGAGCTTTTTAATTTTCACACAATTGTATTAATGTCATATTTTCTGAATGATTTGTCCTATTTTTTAAATATTGACTAATCTCAAAAAATGTGTAGATTTAGACTCTCTGGTTAAAAAAATGAGAAGCCATAGTGGAAATGGGAATTTTTTACCATTTCATTTGTTTTTTGAATTTTTTTTTATCATTTTCTCATTAAATAAAATGAAAAAGGTTTTTTAAAACTAGTAAAATTATAATATAATAAAAATTCTTATTTTATTTGCTTCTCTATTATGATTTGCCTCATTATTTACTAGTTTAAAAAATACAAAATTTTTATTCCTCATTTGTATAAATAAGAAAATTCTCAGTTTATTATGAAAATTAAAATCCTCTACCATGATTTTCTACATTATTTGTTAGAAAATGTCTTGGTAAGCCGTAGAGAACTGTGAGAAAAGAGATATGATGGGTATAATCAAATTTATGTGTGGATAAATAAGAACTATTATAATTTGCCTCATTATTTATTAGTTTAAAATATATAAATTTTTTTATTCCTCATTTGTATAAATAAAAAAATTCTCAGTTTATTATGAAAATTAAAATTCTCTATTATGATTTGCCACATTATTTGTTGGAAAATGTATTGGTGAGCCGTGGAGAACTGTGAGAAAAAGAATATGATGGGTATAATCAAATTTATGTGTAGATAAATAAGAACTATTATGATTTGTCTCATTATTTACTAGTTTAAAAAATATAAATTTTTTTATTCCTCATTTGTATAAATAAGAAAATTCTCAATTTATTATGAAAATCAAAATTCTCTATTATGATTTGTCACATTATTTGTTGGAAAATGTCTTGGTGAGGCGTGGAGAACTGTGAAAAAAAGAATATGATGGGTATAATCAAATTTATGTGTGGATAAATAAAAAAAATACATATTTTATCTTTATCTTATAAACCCAAATCCAATCGTATTCATCATAAAAACAAATATAATATATGTCTATATATAAGTATAATATATCTAATCATTTTATATTCATTTATATATCCAACAATATTTTATATCTATCAATTTATCTAATGCTTCAAAATTATTTAGCATTCGAAAAACATGGTCATGCAGTGTTGTAAACTTTTGAAGAGTCACACAATATATGAAGTTTTTTTTAATTAAAGTTGTCACACCGAATTTTGTAACTATGGAGAACTTGGGTCACCATGCGTTCATGCACCAAATTATTAAATGCTTTCGAAGTATTATATAAATGATGTCATGTAATATTTTATATAAACAAATAATTATAATTCATACTATATTAATTATTTTTTATCTCTTAATCACTTAACAAATATAAACTATATAATTACTATAAAATTTATCGCTACAATATTAAATAAAAATATTACATTAAATTATCATATAATACTCTAAATGCATCAAATAATTAGTTATATAGTACTGCTTATGAATTACCGTAGTCTAGTAAAATTTATTGCAAAGGGTAGCACATTTTGTCCCACATTATATGATTCATCATATTTTGCCCCCATATTATATGAGAGTACCACGTAAACTTACTATATAATAATTTAAAAATACTAAATAATTACTCTCTAAAGTGGGATTATGAGTTGTTTGGTAAATAATTTTTTTGATAAAAAAATAACTCCGTTGGTTTGGTAGAAAAGTAACCAAAAAAATAATTAAAAGCTCAAATGATAAAAACACCAATCCCGAGAACACCATATTCATCTGAATTTTGAAAACACGGTAATATTTTTATTTCACAATTTGTAAACCACCAATTTTCTCTCTATCCATATATATATAAAAGCCCAGTTTCCCCACCGTTTCGTCCTTGTCGAAAATCCAAATTTGCCCATGCTGATTTGCTCAAGGTTTGGATGCCCAGGAAATTTTAGTACCAAAATTTAAAGAAATGTATAATTATTGTAAGTATATTTTAAGTTTATTTGGATGATTTTACCGTTCATATTATAGAACTTATAAAGAAAATTATTTGTACAAAATATTAGATTGTTCGAGTATGAATAACTAAATTAATTGAACATATTTATTATAAATAAAATAAACGGCATATTCTTTAAATCGTATATACCATTAAAATAAATGTTATAAAACACTATATCTATAGATATTCGATAAATCTATTTTATACATAGATGATCTTCTCAATATTTTCTATAAGTTGAATGATTCATATCATCGAAATAAGCTTAGAATTATCACATAAAAATTAAATTTGTTCTTTCATTTTGTTTCTTTGTTCAGAATTTTGTTTATTAAAATTTGTTATTGTTATAGATACACTTTAAGTTTATTTTGATAATTTGTACCGTTTATTTTGTAAAACTCATTTTTAAAAATAATTTATGTAAAAAATTAAAATGATCGGATGTCAATAACTAAACTATTTAAACATATTTATCTTGAATAAAATAAATGACCTATTTTTAAAACTATGCATGTCATTAAAATAAAATATATTAATCCGTGATATCTATATATCTCTAATCAATTTAATTTTTTCTACAAAAATAATATTTTAAATGTGCTTTATAAGATAAATGATTCGGATGATTACAGTGACCTTAAAATGGATCCATAAAAATTAAAATTTACATTAAATGGATATTTTATGTTGTGTAGTTAATGGATATTTTCTGCTATATAGTTAATGGATGTTTTTTGCTACATGATTTTTAGTCTTTTTATTTTGTTGCTTATTACTTAATTTTTGTAAATATAGTTGGTCAAAGTATTAATATAAAATATGATAAATTATATTTAATTAAAACAAGAATTAGATAGGGAGATTAACTTTTATATGAATTGTTGATAAATCAATCAGCATCATATGAAATAATTTATTATTTTAAAATTAAATAATTTTTTTGTGTCCAGTATGAGTATAACGCTATTATATATACACATTAATCATTATATGATATTAAAAAATTTAAGAAATTTAGTTCAATTGAAATTCATAACGAACTTGATCATATTCAAATTTTACTATTATTACTTATACAATATATTGACAATTTGTTACTTATACGTAGGGGTGTAATTTCAGCCCGAGGTTTGACCCAGGCTTGGTACTGTACAAGTCAAGCCCGACCCGGCCAAGGTTTGAGCCCTGACATAGAATTTTTGGACCTAAATCTACCCATCGAAGCCCGTGAGCCAGTCCAGTTCGAGGCCCGGCCTGGTCTGTTAACCCGCTATTTTTGCAAATTAATATATTATTAATTTATTATAAGTTTATTTATTATAAACTTATAATAAGTAATAAACTAGTAAATTAATAATACATTATAAACTTATAATAATATAAATTATAAATTTACAAATTAATAATAAGCTTATAGTAAGTAAACTATTAAACTTATAATAAATTAATAATATAAAGTTATAAACTATAAACTTGTAAAATAGTAATAAACTTATAAACTATAAACTTAAAAATTAATAAATAAATAAAGTATAAACTTATATAATAAACTAATAAGTTAATAACTTAATAACTAATAATAAAGTAGAAGTTATAAAAACAAATAAAATATAAACTTATAAACTAATAAAATATAACATCATAATAATAAGTAATAATAAACTAATAAGTAATAAATAATAACTAATAATAAACTATATATTTATAACTTATAACATTAGTTTATAAGTTTATTATAAAAATTATAAACTTATATAATATAATAAATTAATAAATTATTAGTTATTAAGTTTATAGTTTAATAACTAATAAACTAGTAAATTTATTATAAATTTATAAGTTTATTATAAATTAATATATTATATTATAAACTATAAACTAATAAGTTTATAGTTTAAAGTTTAATAACTAATAAACTAATAAACTTATATAATATAATAAACTAGTAACTAGTTTATAGTTTAATTTAAAATTTTATTATTATAAATTTAGTATATTAGTTTATAATATAATAAATTAGTAAATTAATAGTTATAAACTTATATAATATAATAAACTTTAAGTTTATAATTTTTAAGTTAATATATTAACAACTACTAATAAAATAGTAAACTAGCATTATGTTATAACTTTATAAACTAAATAAGTATAAAAGTTATAAAAATATTACCATACATAACAAATTAAATAACAAAAAAGAAAAAAAAAATCAAAAAAACCAATATCCGTCCAAAGCTCGGGCCCGAGACCCTAGCCCGATCCCAGTATGCTTAGAGCCTGGACCAACCCTTGACAAACAAGCTCGGCTTAAAAAATTGACGTGAGCCCATTGGACTCAGGTCAGGCTTGGCCCGCCCAAACCACGGCTGGACCAGGCCAAAACTACACCCCCATTTATATGCAAAATTAACAATTTTGTTAATTCTTCCGCATTAAATTATTTCGTTAGTTTTTTTTATTAAAAACTCTATAAGTTTGAAACAAATCTACAATGAGGCATTTTTAAGTAAAACTATTGAATATAAACTTTCTTATATATTATTTTGCAATATTAATTTTATTTAATCATTATCAATTGAATATATATAATATATAAATATTTAATATCACGTATGGGCCAAAAAAAGGTATTTGATTCTAATGTTTTTTTTTTGGGTTCGAAACTTGAAAAATAACAAATATAAAAAATAATAACCAATTCTTGAAAAAGTGCACTAAAATAAAAAAAACAAAAGGAAAAACCGAAAAGGCTTGCTTAATTGGATTTATTTTTTATATTTCTCTTTTTTTCCCCCCTTAAATTGTATATTCCTCTAGTGAAGACAATAAAATGATCTCTCTGATTCCTTGACAAAATGATGATTCTTAAACGCAATGAAAGAAAATTGCCCACACCCTGGGCCCGAACCCATGGGCTGAATCAAGTCTGGCCCATCTTCCTGGCAGCCCAAACCTGGCTTGGGAAGTTGGTGAGATCCCCTTAGCCTAGACAAAAGCCCAATTTTACTTTGAAATCAGACTGTTTGGCATAAAAACACACTCATTCGTTTTTTTTTTTTTTGAAAAAAAAAGTCAATAAAATCCTAATAATAATAATAATCAAAAACAAGATTTAAAATTAAAAAAAAAGTAAGGAAAAACTAAAATCTTAACGAAAATTTTATTTACATCACAAAATAAGCTTAAAATATGAGTGGGAATTGAGCCTTTGGCATCGGCCAGCACCCTGAAATTTTTTTTTTTCATGAATAATTACACAATAAGTAAACCTTTTAAGAAAAAATAAAAATTATCAAACATCATTAATTATTTGAGTAAAAAATGTATTTATATTAAAAAGATAAATAATAAATATATTTTTTGATAAAAATAATTAGACAAAAGTGATTTGATTGCGTAATTACTGATATTCAATTATTATTTTTACTTGAGTAATTTACTATGCAATTCGTGCTGTGCACGGAATTTTTTAAAGAAAATAATAAATAATAATAATTTATAGTTACAATTATATATTTACTATCTATGTTCTTAATAGGTTAAATAAATTATTAGAAGATAAATACGTAGTACTCTTAATTTTTTTTTAAAAAATTCTAATTCTTACAAATTTACATATAACAAAGTTTACATATTATGAGAAAATTTTACATATATCCCTTCTCAGATTTCAAAGTCTTTCAAATCACACACAATTTATAAGAATATCTGCATTAGAGTTGTATTTTTTGTGCAAATAATTTGTCAAATCATTTTAGTTGGTAAATTCACACTAACTCAGATTAATTTATACAGTGTATGTCGGGGATCGAATTTAAGCGGATTTAATAAAAAAAATGGACAAATAAATTGATTGTGAATTATATTTTTTTCAAACTCACAACCAATTTAATCCAACTTATTTAAAATATATATTATTTATAATATTTCTGCGTACGATGATTATAATCTCAAATATATAAAAATGTATCTAAATTTATTATAATTTATAAATTTAGAGTAATTTTAAAAAATATTATAAAATAAATAAATTAGAGCACTTGTAATATTAATTATGACTCTTATATCTTGTGTATCTTGTTAGATAAGTAGCGCATATTAAAAATCTTTTTATTAAAAATATTTAATTGCGTTACTATTATTATTATCGTACTTTTCTTTCGGTTGATTTTTTGATTGAAAGATTGGTTTTTTAAACTAATATTAAAATAATAATTTTAAATTATTACTTTTTAATATACTAAATTGCCTAAATTACAAGATAAAATTGTTAAAAAAATCACTAAGTTCAAAAGTTTTAACAATGAGTGGGCCAAGAAAATCACTCACCTCGGTAATTTTAACAATTAGTGGGTTAGTATTGAGTTGGAAAAAAAAAATTAAAGAACCCTTGACTCCTTGCACAACTCTAGTGGTTAAAACACCGTCTAACTTCGTATAATTATTTATTTATTTATTTATTATATTTATTTTTATATTTAATAATTTTTTTATTATTTAGTTAAATTATTATATTTTTTAATTTTTCTCATCGAGATGATTCAAAAAAATAAATTTATTTGATCAAAATATAAAAAAAATTCAAAAAAAATAAAAATAAGCCAAAAAAGCCAATAAATCAAATTTTATATTACTTATTTTCATCTTTAATAAAAAAATTATTTTTTGATCAAAATTTTTTACTTTTTCGATTCATCATATCACTGCAATTTGAAAAAGTAAAAAAAATAAAGTTAAAACATGAGAAAATTCAAAAAAATATAAAAGTAAACAAAATAATTGAAATTTAGCACAATGGCTCTTTGTACATTGGCACTAAGCACTCAAGAGAAGTTATCCAGTATGTAAGGTATGTTACGTCAATACGTTGTTTTAACGTGTTTAATCAATTAATATACGTTATATATTTACAAATTTGCTCAATTACTTTGAAAATGGGTAAACTTACCTCACAATAATTTATTATTTTTTTAATAAAAATGAATCTTACTACTTAACTTCTTTTATTTTAACTCTTCTTATATATACTTTTTTTTCATGCTTATATGTGAACTTACCTTGTATTTGTTTATTAGTATTTTAAAAGAATTGGTTCCACTTCTTATATTTCGTTTGGCATATATAAGTAGATCGATAAATTTATTCGTTTATATTATTTGTATTGATATATAAATAGATAAATTTATCTATTTACATATTAAACAGATAAATTTATCTACTTGTTATGCAAAATAAATAAATTTATCTGTTTACATGGTATTTTTGGGAAAAATCACGCAATTAAACTTTACGCCTTAAATTTTTTATTGATAGATCTTACGTTTTAAATTTTATTTTTTTGAACCTTTGAATGAAATCTTTAACATGAAAGATGTACAAAAAGGGATAAAATAAAAGAAGTTAAGTAACGATATCCATTTTTATTAAAAATTAATAAATTAATAGAAAGCAAATTTATCCAATTTTAAAGTGTTTGAACAAATTTGTACTCTATATTATATATTAAGGAATAATTCGTACTTAAAGTTATTTTCAATTAGTTTAATTTTTTCAAAAACAGTTATCCCTCAAAGTATTTCTAATCAATTATTAAAAATAAACAATTCAACCAATAAAAATTTACATAAAAGAGAATGGAGATTATGTACAATTTTTTTAATAATAAAATTGATTAAAATTTATTTTTTAATAAAACACTTTCTAGTTATAATTTATACCTCTAAAAATTGCTTTCGAATCAATTTTTTCTACTTAATTATTAAATGACTCTTATACTCTTCTGTACATAAAATGTGATTAATAAGAAAGACAATACATTAAAATAAAAAATAAATTAAATAATTTATCGAACTTTTAAAACATTCATTATTATAATTAAAATATTTAAGATTTAAAAAATAAAATAAATAAAAATAAATTCCTCAATTATGCAGAATTTAAATAGACATAAAACGTCACGTAATTTATAAAATTTTGTCTTTCTCTATATGTATAATATAATAAATTCTTATATAACTATAACCTTCATACTCAAAAAAGAAAAAAATTATACACTATGTAAAATAAATTATAAAATTTTCATAACTCCTCAAAAATTTCCTTTTATAAATAAAAATTATTCAAATCAAGTTTCTGTAAATGGTAACCAAAACAATAATTTAAATTTTTAGTTTTCAAATGCAAATAAAAAATTTCTAGAAAAAAATTAGTAATCAAGTTTTGTAAAAAAAAACGATACATTTTAAATTGTCACGTAATATAATTTTTTTTATATTAAAAAAATTAATTTAATAATTTTCTATGGAATGTACGTAACCAAAATAATATTTTTTATGAATGGTAAAAAAATTAATTTAATAATTTTCTATGGAAGGTACATAGAAAATTAATTTATACATTTTATTTTTTTATATTAAAAAAACTAATTTAATAATTTTCTATGGAAGGTACGTAATCAAAATAATTTTTTTTCAATAAAATAAATTTATTTTTCGTGAAGAGAGATGATATTTTTTTAAGAGAAAAAAATAGGAAGAGATATAGTATTGAATGATGAGATATGCGATAATTTTTTAAACTAACTGCATTAAATGAGGAGAATGATTATGTTTTTTTTAAATATTACTTATTATCGTTAGATGTAAACTTGGATAATTTCAATAATTAAATAAAAAATATGACGTGTCATAAGGCCGCTCTGTTTTGTAATATAAATTGATCAAAACTAATATTTTAATACAATATTTTTTAGTTACTTTTAAAAGTCACTTTCGAATTAATTTTTTTACTCAATTATTAAAGGGCTCTCACACTCTCCTGTACATAAAATGTGATTAATAAAAAAATAAAATATTAAAATAAAAGAAAAATTAAATGAATTATTAAAATTTTAAAATAATTATTATTATAATTAAAATACTTAAAATTTAATAACAAAACAAATAAAAATATATTTTTATATTACGTAGAGTTTGAAGATTAAATTAAAAAATATTCATAACCTTCTTATAAGTTAATCCATCGACTAATCAAATTTTCACAAGAAATTTTTTTTTAATTAAAAAAATTTAATTTAAATCTCTCATAAAAAAAATTAAATTATAAAAATTCTACACCATATAGAATAAATTATAAAATTCACATAATTTTCTTAATATTTTTTTTTATAAATAAAACTGTTACTTTTTGTAAATAAAAAATTTATTCAAAACCAAATTTTTATTAAAAGTAATCAAAATAATATTTTTAATTTTTAATTTTCTAATAAAAAAATAACAATTTTAATTTTTTGTTTTTAGATCGAAAGAAAATATTTTCTTCAAAAAAAATAGTAATTAATCTTTGTAAAAAAATATTTTTTTATATTAAAAAAGAATTAATTCAATAATTTTTTTATCGAAGGTAACCAAAATAAAATTTTTCAATAAAATAAATTCATTTTTTAAAAAGAATAAATTTTTTTTAAAAAAATTATTTTATTTTTTTAAAAAAAGTTTGAAAATTATAAAAATTTTAAAATTGTATTTTTTGTGAAGAGATATGATATTTTTTAAAGAAAACAAATAAAGAGATATAAGGTATTAAATAAGAGGAGATCTGATATTTTTTTAAAATAATTGTATTAAATGAAAAGAGAGATAACAATTTAAATCCTAGGATTAAAATTGTATAATAAATTTCGATTTTTAAAAATAATTTATTTATAAGATATTTTAAAAATATAAA
>JAOTRH010215474.1:0-10726 GCA_034768845.1 Heliamphora exappendiculata
TCTCCATCCGGTCGATCTTCTCAGCCAACGCAGATTCTCTAAACTGAGCAATGTTTTCTTTCGCAACTATCACCTGATAAAGGATTTGTGGTTGTGGCAGAGTAACTTGTGCTCCATCAAAAACCTAATTATCATTTCAAAAGTCTTCCCCGTTACCATTTAGTTCGTCATGCTGTTCATTCAGTACCGACAAACGGGCTTGAATTGCCTGAATCTGTGCCTGACATTGTACCTGAGCCTGGGTTTGCTGCTCTAAGACCCTTCTGTATATCAGTAATGGCTTTCATCAGAGCTGTCAAGTTCACCTCATTCTTTGCCATTTCAGCTGACTCAGTTGGCTGTTCAGATACTTTGTGAAGTCTGCCTAATTCTGATCTCTTCCAAACAAGCGCTAACTGTACTCTTCTCGACTCAATGGTAAACCCTGGATTCCAGAAGTAGAATGACCAGTATCAGATACTTTCTGAACAAAATTCTAACAGCAGACAGCAAATATCCCAAATACCCGAACCATAAGCAGATAATTACATAAGCTAAAGCCATGCCCCTGCCAGGCTTATTTCGCCAGCATAACAATAGGATGACCCAGGATGACGGCTAAAGAGAAGATTAACCAACTTCTAGAGGGAAGGTTTATCTAAACGGACAGCACTCCGGTAGAAAAATAGTTCTAATCCTCAAGAGACTGGTTCGATCTAGATTTCTAGGGAAAAACGGGCAGCATAACAGTAGAAAACTAGCTCATATGGGTATAACAAGGATTTGAAGGGAACTAACCTAAACAAAGGCGGGGGTGTAGAACTAACAACTCGAGAAGAACCTGGAAGAGAGAGAAACTATCCTAGGGGTTTCAAAATAAAACACGGGCATGACCCTGAAAAGAAAACTAAGGCGTAAAGGCCAAACATGGTGAAGAACAAAGCCTCGATAAGAACCCAAAGATGAAGTTAACCTAATCAAAAGGTGCAACGGAAAACCCAGGCCAAACCCGGGACAAGAACTATCATGAGCTAAGCAAATAATCCTAACAATATACAATCAAAACATTCAATTAAGAAAAACATATAATCCTACTCGGGTTAGCAGCACCTAAAGGGGAGTTCTAAGTTCACTATATGCAAAAGGCCAATTTTGGTCAATTGAACAAGGTACCTTCTGAATAGAGTCGGGTATATACCTCCCATGCATGGAGTGGTATAGGATATGATCAAACGGTATGTCCGAACTCTTTTACTGCACCTATGAGAGCGTACAGTCAGTAAGACTTGCCCGCCTTCCCAACAATCCCCAAAACGGATAAATGTTCAGGGCTTCAGGTCGACCAAGCAGGGAGTTTTGAAGAACAATGCATATGCATGCGATAATGCAAATGAGAAATACATAGTAAGAACCAATGATGCTTTTCAGTCTAACCATCTTATTTGATTTTATAAACAGTCCCCAGTAGAGTCGCCAGAAAATACTGTGGTTTTGGGATTTTGGGGTTAAAAATGAGGGAATTCAAATATATTTTGAAAAATATTTTAAACACATTGAAAACTAAATTTTGAAAACCCATTTTGTTAAAAATAGAGTCGCCACTTAGTTTTTGAGAAAAATTAAGAAAAAAACAAAATTGGCTACTGATCTTGAAAACGTTAACCAGAGAAAAATAGTTCGGGGGCTAAGGTACGAATCGGGAAAGGTGTTAGGCACCTCGTTCGCCCAACCGTAAGGTTGACCTCTACTAATCATTATTGGTTCATTTAATATGATTTCTCAAATGCATGCAGATAAAAAAAATAAAAGTGAAGAGAGAATATTCAAAATTAAGTATATAGAAAATACATAAAATATGTACATAACACTCCAAAACAAATAAGTGTCAAAATAAAAATGCTAAATCCTATAACTTGTAATTTCTCTCTAAATGATATATGAAGTATACCCACATGCAATATTATGAAAAATGACTTAAGCTATCATAATATGCAAAATAATAAAATATGTTATAAGCTACCAAAATTATCTAAACATGAATTTGTTATAAAAGAAAGAAAAAACAAACAATCCTAAACATGTTTTCAAATAAAGAAACTAAAACTTGTATTTTATCAAAATTAACTAGGTTAACCTCAACGTGGTGAATTAATAAAGAACTAAAAAATGTAAAATAAAAAATGCATAAAAGAGAAAAATACTATATTAAAATAAAACCTACTTAACAAAGAAATTTAAAATAAGAGT
This sequence comes from Heliamphora exappendiculata, assembly GCA_034768845.1. Taxonomy (NCBI): domain Eukaryota; kingdom Viridiplantae; phylum Streptophyta; class Magnoliopsida; order Ericales; family Sarraceniaceae; genus Heliamphora; species Heliamphora exappendiculata. The sequence goes on from JAOTRH010215474.1 coordinate 2,227, forward strand.
TTTGTAATAAAAAAGAATTTAAAGATTTAAAAGAAAAGAAAAGAATTTGACAAGATGTGAATGGTAGAAAATGCTACTAAGAAAAAATTTTAATTATTTGCATAAAAGATGAAAATAATAAGAATAAAAGAACATTAAAAGATATATTCATGTTTTTTGTGCTTTTTATTGTTAATAGAAGGAGAGAAAAATATTATGGAAGATAAGTTAAGAAAATTTAGCTATTAACATTTAAAAGAAAATAAAAGAGAAGAAAATGGAAGAAAAGAAAAGTATAATAAAGTATTTTTAAGAGAGAAAATTATGAACTACTTAAAGATGAAAATTAACTTAAAATTTTTTTTGTGATTTTTAGTTTTAACAAAATAAAGAAAAAGTGCCATAAAAAGAAAATAAAATTATAGAAAAAAAAATAAAAAATTGATTTCAATAAGAAAAATGAACACTAATATTACAGGAAAAAAATACTAAATGAAACTTTATTAAAACTAATAAGAAAATAAAAGACTAGAAAAGAAAATTACACTAATATTGAAAAAAAAGAAAAAAAATAGAAATTATAAGTTAAAAAATAAATATTAAGCTAAAAAAAAAATAAAATGAAGTATTAGTATGTAAAAAAAAGAATGTGAAAAACTTAAAGGAAAAGAAATAGGGTATTATGAGGAAAAATAAAGTTAATGATAAAATAAAATAAAATGCTACATTGAAAGAAAAAAAAATGCTAGAAGAAAAAAATATGAATGAATTGTATTGAAAAGAAAAGAAAAAGAAAATAAATTAAATGAAAGTTAGGACACTAAACTAATGCTTAAAAGAAAAATAGACATTAAACTAAAAAAAAGAAAAATAGAAAGAAAGAATAAATAAATGCTAAAATATTATAACAAAACTAAGAAAATAAAAGAACATCTAAACTAATATTATAAGTAAAGAAAGAAAAAATAAATAGTATATTAAGAACGAAATTACATTAAGTTAAAAGGAAAAAAAAAAAAAGACTTTTTAAAACCACATTACAAGAACAAGTAAATATTAAGAAAGAAAATTACATTGCTATTAAATGAAAGTTAAGAATTAAAACAGAGTATTAAATTAATGATACAAGAAATGAAATAAAATAAAATACTAATAAAAGAAAATTAGACTAATTAAAAGAAAAAGAAAAGTAAATAATGCTAAAATATCAAATTAGTATAAAAAGAAATTGAATGAAAAGAAATGAAGCGTTTGAATTAAATTGGTGTAATATTGACTATTACAACCATTTGTTGTGTAAGTGCTTAGATCATAACAATTAGCAATATTGATAAGTTGTAATTGGTAAGAAAAATATTAGCACTATTTAGTAATTTAACAATTTGTAATTAGCTTAAAAATGATGGTAAGTATATAAACCAAGTAAGCTAAATAAGCTAAAACTAGAATTTAAAGCAATATAAGAATATAACAACTAGAAAAATTATGCGGGAACGTAATTAAAATGAGTTGATCAAATTAAACCTGACAACTCCAAAGGGTAGAAAATGGAGTTAGAATAAGCGGGGATCTAAGCAAAATACCTGGATGGCTTAGGAATCCTCAAGTTGGGGAATGTGGGTGAGCAATTTGATCTTCAGGCGATGATCCAAGCTAGGGTTTGGGATTGTCGAAGGCTCGGATCTCAGTATTTCGGTAGGATTTCGGTGTCGGGGATCGGAATCGCTCGGTATATCGGCAGAGTCTCTCTCACTCAAAATTCCGTGCTAAAAACATACGTCGGGGTACGGTATTTATAGAATTCTTCAACCAATGAGGTGTTGCCACGTTTTGGGGCACGTCAGGCCATTTGGAGTTGGCCGCCGCCACAATGCAAGTTGGCGGCTGCTGGATTGGAAAAGGTTCTATTGGCGGCCGCCACAATGTGAGTTTACGGTTGCCGTGTTGTAGTTAGTGGCCGCCACTTTTTGCTAGGGTTTCGAAGAGGTTCTATTGACGGGCGCCACAGTGAACATGGCGGTCGCCACTTTTGACAATGACTTGGGCTACATGTTATCGATGGTTCGATACAATTTCATTAGTTTTGATGGTTTTTGATGACTGGGTTCAAATACCGAGCTTGGATCACCTCCCGAGGATCGTACTGAGTCACTATTCTACATGTTTTCATCATCGGATTCGCCTAAGATTAGGCGGGGTCAAATTGGGGTGTCTACAACAGGTACGTGTAAGAAAATTCTAAGGTCAGAACATGGACCGAGGTATCATCAATCAACTTTAGGTCATGAAAGAACCGATGAGGCTAAGGGTAGTTTAAGGTCATGCGGGGATTGATAAGTTAGGATTAAGACTTTGTGAGCTTTGAAATAGTGCACTAGCTTCTGGAATGCCATGACCAAGGCAAGTGCGAGCTTTTCTAACGGTAGGTATATTATCTCTGCGTCCAGGAAGGTGTGGCTAACATAATAGACTGGTAGCTGCTCGGCCCCATCAAGCCTGAGCTGGACCGTACTAGTCGAGTGCTCTGATATTGCTAAATACATGTACAGCTCTTTCCCACATAAGGGCTTGGAGAGAAAAAGAGTTGTGCTCAAGTACTCCTTCAATTTTTGAAGCACCTGAGGACACTCCTCCTCCCGAACAAAATTCTTGCCCTTTTTCAACAACTGAAAGAAGAGATAACACTTATTTGATGAACGACCGATGAATCTATTCAGTGATGTCGCCATCTCTATTAACTTTTATATCTCTCTCATAGTTTTCGGGGGTTATATGTTATGTATTGCTTCTATCTGATCAGGATCGGCTTCGATCCCTGTCCTGCTCACTAAATGCCCCAAGAACTTCCCTGATTGCACTCTAAAAGAGCATTTCGAACCGTTGGGCCTCAACTTGTAAGTCTTCAGCACTTTGAAGATGGTGTTCAGGTCGACAAGGTGGTTGTTCTCCTGCGTAGTCTTGATCACCATATCATCAATGCAAATCTCATTGTTGTGCCCCTGCATAGGTTGAAACATTATCGTGACCACCTTTGATAAGTGTCTCCGGCGTTCTTCAGGCCAAAGGGCATCACTTTGTAGCAATACAAATGCCAGGGAGTGATGAAACTAGTTTTCTCTTGGTCTGCCACATTCAGAGCAATCTGGTGGTAACCTCGGCAAGGGTCTAAGGAGCTCATCCTTCGGTGCCCTACTACTGACTCCACCAAATGATCAATCTTGGGTAGGGAGAATGAGTCATTCGAACAAGTTTTGTTCAGGTCAGTGAAGTCCACACACACCCTCCACTTCTCATTCTTTTTCTTAACAAGGACGGTATTGGATAGTCAGAGGGGGGTAGTGTACCTCTCTAATTGCCCATGTCTCAATCAACTTTTCAACTTCCTCTATCATAGCCTCTGGATGCTGAGTCAAAGATCTTCTCCCACGCTGGATGATCGGCTTATGAGCTGGGCCGACACTTAGCTTGTGCTGTATGACCTCGAGGTCGATGCCCGACATCTCATAGGGTGTGTCCAAGCAAACACCTCAACATTTGATTTTAAGAAGTCTACCAGATCGGCCTCCTCTTGCTTAGCTATGCTTGAGCCGAGCAAGAAGAAACGATCTGGATCGTCCTCCTTTAGAATGACCTTCTTCAGTGGTTCGACTGCCTTCTCTGCTATTACCTTTTGAACGTCTTCCAGTACTGGTTTGTCTAGCATCTCTACTACGCATACTTGCTCATCCTTGGATGAGCTGGCCTTACCTCTAATGGCAACCAGGAAACATTGCTTGGCTGTGGCTTAGTCTCCTCTGACCATCTCCACCCCCTCGTGGTTGGGAACTTCAAGATTTGGTGGTACACATATGGGATAGCTTTCAACTGGTGGAGCCATGCTCTCCCATTGATGGCATTGTTTGGGGATGGCACATATACCACCAAAAACTCTATATTTTTTACCTGCGTTCTCGCCCGGACTGGAAGCGTGATCCGACCCACAAAAAGGATCGGCTAGCCGTTAAACCCAACCAGGGGGTGTAGGACTTCTGCAAGTCTTCCTTTTTATGCCCCAACTTGAAGAAAAGGTCGGTGTACATAACCTCTGCCGAGCTACCTTGGTCTACCAAGATGCATTTCACGTCGTACCTCCTAATTCGGAGAGTTATGACGAGCGCGTCATTGTGGGGGTGCTCTACCCCTTCTATGTCGGCATCAGAGAAGGTCGGTAAAACTTCCAACTTATTACTCACTGCTCGGACTCTTTCTCTTGCTCGGCTCTCCTGCCCGGGCTGGGTTTACATTACCTCTAGTCTATGTGCCACTTCCTGGCCTCCATTCCTTATCTCGTTCATTGTCTCAGGCCTAGGGGCAACATGTATAACATTGATCACACCAGCGAGCTCATTAGTGGCGGCCACCTGCTCGGCCTGAGCTGCTGCATGCTGCTTAGCTCGAGTCTTCTCCTTATCGATGTACCGCCCGAGATTTCCTATCTTCACTTGGTCTTCATGGAACTTTCTGAACGTTCTGCATCTTTCAGTTATATGCCCGCGCTCTCTGTGGTAAGAGTAGCATTTCTTTTTGTCCCTCCTGCTCGGGTCTCAAACCATCTTTGGGGGTCTGATAAACTATGGTTTGTCTTTGATATGGTAAAAGAGCTTGTGAATAGGCTCTTTAAACACCATATTAGCCACCTCATAGCAACCGTTCGGTCCTTCTCGCTCTATTTTCCTTTCGGGTTTCTTCTTGGCCTTCTTCTCTACTCAGGCGTCCTTTTGCGTAGCTTGGGCAGGTGCCTCATTGGTTGCTTCTCCCATATGCTCCTCCATCTTTGCGTATTGCTCAATCCTCAATAATAGCTCAACCATGCCCGGGGCCGGCCTCTTGGTTAGGGAGTGCCTTAGTCTGTGGGTTTTGTCAGGCCCAAACTTGAACGACGCCACATCGAGCTACTTGTTGCAGTCGTTAATACCGTTGAACATCTCTTAGTAGCGCCGAGCATATAACCTTAGGCTTTCGTTCTCCGCTTTCTTTAGAATGAGCAGGGAGTCAATCTCCCTTGGTTATCTACTATTGGTTATGAACCTTATTACAAACAGCTCGGCCAGCTATTTTCAGCTCTCAACAGACCCATCCGACAATTTATCGAACCAGTGCAATGCTACCATACCCAAGATGGAGGGAATATCTTGCACATGAGGGTGCCATTCTCATTCCAAAGGGCCATCACCTGTTTAAAATATTTTCTGTGACTCATAGGATCTGTCTTTCCGTCGTAGAGGTTAGACTTTGGTGATTGAAACTTCCTAAGCGGGTCTACCCCATCCACCTCTCTTGTGAAAAGGGAGGCCAATATTGGCTCTAGCGCCCTCCGAGCAACATCCTTAGCTGATCTTCCTAAGGGTGGATGCAGCATCCCTTCGAGCTGAAGATGGAGCCACTGCTTTAGGTCTTCCTTCTCATCATTGCACTCACGCTCTTGCCCAGACTGGCGTTCCCCTGCTCTTGGGTGCACCGCTGGTGTGTGAGTGTTACTAGAGGTTTATGTCTGACCTTGCCTCCTCTTTGAGCCCAGGACACGACTTCTGTCCGGAGCCACATCTCGTTGCTTAAGTGGAGGTTCCCTTCTCCTCCCACTTCGACTGCCTTGGGGACGGTCGATGTGTACCCTTGGATCTTGGTTAAATCATTGGTGGTCTGATTACACCTCTTGTGAGTGTCTCCTTTCCATGCAAACCCTTACCTCATACAGCTCCCGCTAGAACCTATCCAGCTGTTGGTCCTGTCTGTCCAACTCATCCTGGAATTGGTCCATCACCCGTTGCAGTGAGTAACACGGTGGTGGATAGTCTCCTTCAGAGGATGTGATCTCATGAGAGCTACCAGCATGGGTCAGCTTCCTCATTCGGTTGATCCTTGATCCTCCAACATGGATTTTAGAGTACACAGACTACCTTCTTTGAAGGTGGCTTCTTTGATGGTGAGTTGAACATGATGCTTGTGCACGCGAAGCGTGTTGCTCTCTCAACTCTTCGTATGCGTGGTTCTCCCGGCTAGCCATGGAGGCATTCTTAGTAGATTTTTCACAAACGACGCCAAATTGTAGAGGATTAAGATAGTGATCTACACTCCCGTCCACACCAGCCAGTCAGTCCAAGGTGTCGTCCATAAGTACTTGCACAAGAAAGGGGTAAAATACGCGTTGTTGACTTTTACCGGTGGGCCCTCCGACGATCGAATTAGAGCAAGGTCTATATAGAGAAGCTGAGAGACTAAATTAATAGAGTTTCTTCTTGTAAGAATAGAATGCGTACCATTGCCTTTTGGTGTGTTGGCTATTTATAGGGAAAAAAATATACTTGACCCACTTTTTGGGTCAAGTCGTCTTCTCTCTGATCTAGATATAGTTGTCAATTTTATAATGACTTGTCACTGCTATCACACTTTCATACCTTTCTACAAGTTTCTTTTGTCATATCAAACTGTTCACCTGCCCCAGACCCTATTTGGGGTATGTCAACCTTCCCTGACACTCGGGCATTAGGATTGGTTCAACTACTTTTGACTCTTTATCATAAGTGCCTTGATAAATGTATCACCGGCGTAGATTACCGTATATCTGGTCCCAAGCTCAACCTTCGAGGTCCCCTAATACGCGTTGCTTGGCATTAGTTCGCCGAGCTCCCTCATCGTGGTGCTTAGCTGTTTGTCCTCCTCTAGAGCTCGGCTGCCCCATCTCCTTGTGTGCTCAGTTTTGGCCGTTGAACTCCTATCTCGTGTAGCTTGGCTATTGTCCCTTGAAATATGGCCCCAACTCTCTTTCTCTATTGCTCAGCCTACCCTTTCCCAAGCTAGAGCAAACATCCCAAGGCGAAGAATGATAGCTAGGCGAACCGATAGAGCTGCACGGCATTCCACGTGGATACTAAGTGGCTCTCCTCGAGATTTGACCTTTCTCATTTTTAATAAATAATATACGTAGTGAGCACTATAAAATAAACCGTCAAAATTATAAAAATATTTTTGATAGACTCCACCGAGTTAGAACAATATGATCTCGAGAGCATGGAATACGATCATTAGTCCTTGAAATTGTTTGTTATTTTGTTATTTTGTTTTTTGATTTTTTATTAAAAATTAAGGATCGTGTGATTGCAACAGTGTAGTGTGCATAGTTCCAATATAGTGGGCCTTTGTTTGACTTTTAAGAAATTTTATTTTTTGAAAAATTAGTTTTAGCTCTTTAAAGTAGCGGCATTTTTGTTTTTCATCCACCAACAAAATTTTTAACGCGCGAATTCTAATTTTAACACGCAAGATCCAATTGAACCCTAAAACAGATAAATTTATCTTTGTATTTTTAAAATATGTATAAAGCACACAGATAAATTTATTTATCTTGCATAAATAAGCATACATATAAATTTATCTATTTTGCATAAAATAAGATAACAGATAAATTTATCTATATATATTACATATAAATTTATATATTTGTGTTAAATTTATCTGTATTGTAGGCGATTGGATCTCACGCGTTAAAAATTTTGTTGGTGGACCTTGTACGTTAAAATTTATTTTTTTAGACATTTTGCTAAAAGCCTCTTTATTTTTTTATACAATTTGTTGTTTTTTTTAATTAAAAATTAAAGATTATGTGATTGCAACAGTGTAGTGTACATAGTTTCAATATAGTGGGGCCGTGTTTGACTTTTAAGAAATTTTAATTTTTTAAAAAAGGGGAAAAAAAAGATGGACAATTTGGAATAAGTTTTTATGGTAGATTTTTTTTTAGCTTTTTGTTAAAATATTTAATGTCTTTATTTTTTTGTTTGTAAGTATAGTTTTTGGGATAATAACATGACCTTTTTGTTTTTGATAGTTGCGTTGACTTTTTAATTAAGGGTATTATAGTAATTTTATTCAAAAAAAAAGTTAAAAGTATTTGAAATGTATTGTAGATTTTTTTTCTTAAAAAAATAAGTTAAAAAAGTTAATAGGTTTTTTAAATATACTAAATAGTATAGCTTAAAAATAAGTTTTTTACAAAAAGCTAACTTTTTAGATAGCCCAAATACGGCTAAGTCCAATTTCTCTCTAATTCTTGAAGATTTTTCATTCAACTCTTATAGCAATAAAATAGGGGTGTAATTTTGGCTCAATTCGGCCGTGGTTCGGGCGGGCCAAGCTCGGCCCAGACCCGACGAACTCATGCCAAATCTTTAAACTGGGTCTTTTTGTCCGGGCGTCGGCCTAAGCCCTAGGAGTACTAGGTTCGAGCTCGGGCCTCAGGCCCAGGCTTTGGGCGAGTCTTGAATTTTTTTAAATTTTTTTAATTTGTATTTTTATTACTTTTATGGTTATTTAGTTTATAAATTTATAATATAATATTAGTTTACTACTTTATTTGTAGTAGTTAATATATTAACTTAAAAATTATAAATTTAAAGTTTATTGTATTTTATAAGTTTATAACTAATAATTTATTAGTTTATATATTATAAACTAATGTATTAAACTTATAATAATAAGTTTTTAA
>JAOTRH010215496.1:0-10726 GCA_034768845.1 Heliamphora exappendiculata
AAAATATTTATTTTATATAATTAGAAGCAGAGTGAAAAAAAAAAAAAGGAGAGAAAAAATATCGGCACTACTCCTTTTTATTATTGAAGTGAAAAAAATGTATACCAAGTGAAATACAAACGTGCGGAGACTTGGCAGGGCAGGAGCAATTGCATCAACCGAATGTGCTGAAACAGCGAGGAAAGTCCATCAACGACGATCTTGAGGTTGTCCATCAAATTTGGGCTCTTGATCTTCACGTGGTTGATGCTGATTGGAGCCTCTGGGCCTTTATTGACTCCGGTGGTGGTCACTACCAGCTTCGTTTTAGGTTCCATCGTCGGCAACAGCGTCCCTGCCAGTAAACTCTCGAAATCGGCGGCCGTCAGAAGTTTGTTTGGCACGATATGAAAACAGAAATTAGTGAAGTAAGAATAATCGGAGCCGGAGAAGATCGCAGCGTCGTCAAGAGCGAACACAGTCATGGTCTGGAGGTTCAGGAGCTCAGGATACTTCACTCTCAGCGTGAGAGCGACCACGCCGTAACCGCTGATACTCAGGCGGAGCATGGCGTCTTTTAGCATCAAGCGCATGAGGAAAAACGGCGGCGGGCGAGGGAGCGAGAAGGAAGTCATTCGGTCTACATCGCAAGAGTACGGCGAGAGGTGAGAGATGAAACCTTGGAGGCCGTGAACGGCGACGACACCGTCGTTGTAGAAATCAGGACGAGTGATCTTCACGCCGTTGATGAAAACTTTAGAGGCGTTGGAGAACGTAATAGTGATGCATCGGCCCCGGGCTAGGGTTTTCGATCTTGGTTCCGAAGGCTAATGTGCGGATGTAAGTCACGGGGAAGAGGCCGAGGATGGTGTGTTCGTGGAGGAGAAGAGGTACGGAGCAGGAAGGGCAGGTGAGGAGAGAAGAGTCGGTGGGGGAAAATATGGTGGCCGGAGTCGCCGGGCCTCTCCAAGTGGTGTCGTTGGAGAGAGAGGGCGCGGCGGCGGAGAATCCATGGAAGCCAAGACTGGCGAGGATAGGGCCAAAGTGAGACGATGGATATGCGTGTTCTTGAAACAGTGGTGGCGATAATGGTTGATGAATCAGCGAGGCAGTGGAAGCGCCGGCTCTGGTGTCGGTGGTGATGGAAGTAGAGAGGAAGATAGAGGTCAGGATAAAGAGTTGCAGTGGAAGAGGTGTAATAGCCATGGATTGGGGGTTTCAGTGGAAGAGGGAGAGGCGATGCGAGGTGATGAATGAATGATGAACTGGAATGGGACTGATGTGGATTCCCCAGTTAGTTATTGTAGGTATTTCGTCTTGTGCCGGTTGAATAGAATTTTTTTCATGGATGGTGCTATAATGAATCATTTTAATTTGAATCAAATTTTATATAAATAATAGGGTATGAATAGTGCCTAAAACACTTTTGATCAATTTAATATTTTTAAAAAAAATGTACAATTATTTCTCCAAATATTCTTAATCAATTAATAAAAATAAATAATCTAACTAATAAAAATTTATATAAAAATGATTACATAATAGAGGTTATGTATTCTTTTTTATAATAAAATTGATTAAAATTAATTTTTTTATAAAATGTTTTTTAGTTATTATTCATACCTTTTAAAATGCGATTTCGAATCAATTTATTTTTTTCAATTATTAAAAGGCTCTTGCATTCTCCTTACATAAAATGTGATTAATAGAAAAAATAAAACATTAAAATAAAAAATAAATTAAATAAATTATTAAACTTTTAAAATTATTATTATTATAATTAAAATGCTTAAGATTTTAGAAATAAAATAAATAAAAATAAATTTCTATATTATGTAGAGTTTGAAAATTAAATTAGAAAATATCAATAACCTCCTCATAAGTCAATCCATCAACCAATCAATGTTTCACAAGAAAAAAATAATTTTTTTAATTAAAAAATTTAATTCAAATCCCTAAAAAAAAAAAAGACAATCCCTCTGTTTTATATTTTTTAGAAAAAGTTTCAAAATATTTTTATATCAAATGTAAAATATAAAACATCTTGAAGTTATATTTTTCTGAAATATATTTTTTGTTAAGAGATGTGATATTTTTTAAAAAGAGAAAAATAAGAAAAAAATATGGTATTAAATGAGCAAAGAGGTGATTTTTTTCAACTCAACTACATTATTGAGGATAAAGATAACATTTTTCTGAAATGGTATTTATTGTGGTTAGATATAAGCTTGGTCAAAATCAACGGCATTAAATGAAGAAAAAAATAATATTTTTTTAAAATGTTATTTTTTCAAACTAATTGCATTAATCGACTATTTATTTACACTAAAATTTATAATACTTTTCAATTTTAATATAAATTGATAGCCCAAATCAATTTTCTGTATTTTTTATAATTTTTGTAGTTAGTTGTCTCTATAAAAATAAAAATAGAGCATTGCAGAACCTTATAGGAAATAATTTTTCCTCCTGAAAGGTTTTGTCTTTAAGCGGTTAGATAAAACATTAATTTAATATGTGTAATTATGTAATTATATTATATTTATTTAAAAATAAATAATAAAAAATATAATTTATTAAGAAATAATTAAATAAATATTTTTCAATTACGTGGCTGCAAATATTGAATAAATTCTATTTTTTACATGAACAACAAATTTGATGAACTCTAAGTAATAAATGAATCCGATCATATCTAGAAATTAAATTCCTTAAAAGCATACGAAGGTGGTTATCCAATGTATTCAACCAAAAGGATTTTAAAGATCTTTTTTCTAATTATCATATTTAAATTTTAATAAAGTTCTTTTACCAAATAAAAAGACATTAAAAATTAATTTTTCTTTTTTATTAAATTACTTAATTCTTGCAAATAATTTTCTAACTTTAAATTCTTGGTAATTGAACAGAACTTAAGGGTTAGTAATTTATTATTCTAAATAAGATCAAAAGAATAAAAGAAATAAATAATATTAGGGTTCTATATATATTTTTTATACTAAGGTATTATAAATAAGATTAGATATATAATTAATAATAAATTTGATTTATGTTTTGTGAGAATGTATAAGGGTTTTAAGTTATTATTAACCGTTGAATAAAAAAAAATAATTCAAAATCTTATATAATAATATTAGGGGCATGATACTAATTGATGGGTATAATCTAATCAGTCATGAATAGAAGAACAATTACACTGATTAGGGATTGGTTGGCCATCTATATACCACTCGATCGGTTGAACAGATTCTTACTACTAAATGATCTTGGGTCGTGTATCTCTAACCTAAAGAAAGGAAGATTCAACCTCCTACTTAGAGTCACTAAAGAAGATAACTTGCCTTCTACTACTAGGTATTGCTTTCAATCGGCAATGACAACTAAGAACGGCGGATGCATGGACAAAAAAAGGGGACAAAAATCCTAATCTCCAAGTGAAAAAAGCAACAATCCCAGCCAAGAATATGCTTAGGGAATTAGCCATAACAAATAGAAATAAAATGACGAAAGGAAAATTTACCATCTAAGTGACGAATTCAACATTACAATTGCAGTGAAAAACCCTAGTCCCTTGAGTCGTTTATGCCATGCCATGAGAAGAAGTGCTCTCTTTCTCTCTCACTTCTTTAAATGAAGAGTGATGACTGAACCTAGCATCGTTTGAAATCCAATATAAACACCCAATAACCAATGACTAGGATCATCTCATGCACAATGTAATCGACGGTTTCAAACATTCCACAAAATATGTAGAGGTGGTGGAAATTAACCCCATCGATGATCGACGCTTGTCGAAGCGTGAAAGGACAAAGGCTGGTGCCAACTGTACCTTGAGTAACATACCAAAAGATATGGACCAAACCCATTAAAGGCCAATCCACGACAGCCGAGCCTCACCCCTCTAATCAACGAATAAGGATGATTAGGCTGAGTTCGATCTCCCACCTAGAGGAACGATCACATCCGTCGGGCTAACCTGCCCAAATGGCCAGGTATTATCATCGTCCTCCTAGTCTGCTGACCAGCAAAAGACCTCGTTGCCTTTGCCGCATATGATTAGTCACGGCCCAGATTTGGCTAAGGGTGCGTATCTAGCACGAGTGAGTAGGCTCTGGAGATGATTGGAATGGTATGATCTTAACAATGTTTGCACATGGCATATCCCATGTGGACTGAGAATTAGGTAAAAAAGGTGCAACAAGAGGGATTCATGTATCACTTTCAACAAATTCCTTCTCTCTCTAGTATTTTACTTAGCCATTACTCTACCATTTGCTAACTTAACCATCGAAGAGGTTTAGACCAATATCAAAACCTTTTCACTCTCATGATCAATTTTCTATTCACAATAATAGAGGTCGAGGTCGTTACTTTAACAACAGAGGTAGAGGATATCGTTTTGCACAAAATCATGGCTTTGCTTCTAAGAGGTCTTCTTCCTCCTCTTCTAGTTCTCCTTTTTATCCTATACTAGTTTGTCAAATTTGTGACAAAGCAAGTCACACTGCTTTAGATTGCTATAATCGCATTGATTACATGAATTTGCTCGATGATACCGTTAGAGCTTGTAGCCATAGCAGATCGCGATTGAATGGAATAGTTAACCCTAGACTAATATAATTGCATTTGTTATGAGGTTATGCTAGATTCGAAACCCTATGTCTCTTTTTTGTCTAGATCACCCATTTATTTTCACATTACTTAGTTTAATCTTAGTTAATTAGAAATCTAAATCTAAATCAAATATTCTTTTTTATTCTTGAATTAATTTTGGAATTAGGTTAATATTAAAGGTTGAAATTAATGTAACTCAGCCTTATTGTCTTCGTTGGAATGATATTTGATCTTAATAATTATTATACAGTGTATTAGTTTTTACCTGATTTTAATTAATCATTTTTTATGCAATAACAACAACATCACTTATATCCTCTTCATGCTTCTACTTCAACCTCTAGCATTCCTTCCCATTCAATTTCGAACTTTTCAAGCCACAGCTCACCTTGGTATCAAATATCATCAACAATTGTGGTATGATAGATTAGGTCACCCGCATATAACAACACTGAAGTAAATGCTCTCCTGTTTTTCATTTCCATGTAGCTCTAATAATTCTATAGTTTGTGAACATTGTCTCAAAGGAAAAATGTCTCAGCTCCCTTTTTCATCTTCTCACCATCGTGCGACTGCTCCATAACAATTATTTCATAGCTTTAACATTGATTGATGGTTTTTGTTATTATGTATTTTTTGTGGATGACTACATATATTTTCACTTGAGTTGTTTCTTGTTTAAAATAAATTTGAAGTATTCACTTATTTCAAGGCATATGTGGAAAATTAATTTTCCTTTAAAATAATTTTTTCGTACTAATTGTGTGGGTGAATACAGCTTTAGCATTTCTACATTATTTTTAGCTTAACATGGGATCTTTCATCAACATTCCTACCCTCATACGTATGAACAAAATGACATGGTTGAATGTAAGCATCGCCACATCATAGAAACAACTCTTACATTGCTTTATCGTTCAGAATGCCGCACTGTAGACACTTAGTTTGATCCTGCCTAATCTTAAGTTGGTTCGGGTGTTTTCGATGATGAAATCAAGTGGAATGGTGCTTCAGAATGATCCTCGAGAAGCAATTCAAGCTCAGTATCCAAGCTAAATGATTAAATCCCTCAAAACCTTGAATCGCCAATTTCAACTCTTGAGCTGCCAACTTTGAACTTGGGACCGCCAACTTTGGTTTCTGTGATCGTTACATGAACCTCTTGAAAATCCTAGCCAAAATAGCGGTCGTCAGCTTTGAACCTTGGAGCCACCAACTTTATTATGGTGACCGTCATATGAAACCCGTGGATGTTCTAAATATGTGGTGACCGCCAACTCTATACCTAGCGACCGCAACTTTAAAAGGCCTGATGTGCCCCAAAACGTGCTTACGCTTCATTGGTTGATGAACTCTATCTATACCGTACATCTGGTACGATTTTAGGAGAACAATTCGAATATCAGAGCTCTAATGGGTCAAAAGGCGACAAATTTTGAGAACCGATACTCTGTCGAAGTATTGAAAGGACAACCACCAATGCCGATTCCTTATTAGATTCTTGACCCACCCTTACACTTGGATTAGAGCTTTGCCCGAGTATTGGACTGCTGATCACCATTCCCCGACTTGAGGATACCCCGGATAGTAGCGATTCAGGTATTTTATTTGGATCCCCGACCTTTCTTTCTTTACTTTCTTTTTTTTTGAAGTGACCGGGTTAATTTCAATATTTTACATAATTAATTCAATTACATTGGTTTATTTGATTAGATTGTGGGTGTTTGGTTTGGATAAGCAAGTTTAACTTAGTTGAGTTTAGTTAAATTAGCTAAATTCATAAATCAAAGTAAATCTTAGTTTACTATGTTCACATTGCACACCCACACTTAGAATACTGCTATTTCTCTATTTATCAAGGTAGTACCAACATATCCGACAATTGTGATGTACAATGTCGTAATTGTCACATTTGGTGCACGAACATTCATATGGTTGTAATCGTTAATATTTTGTACGTATCTTAACACTTTCTCGCTAAATAGCAATTATTACATTCCTTATGTTGTAATCGTTACTTTAATAGTAAATCTTTCATATTAGCTTAATATTATTTAAATAGTATTTTTTAAAATTATATTTTGTTATATTTTGATGAAATTCATAATAAATCTTTCATAGTTTAATTTCTTCTTAATACCATTTTTATTGCTCACTATTAATATGAAATTCAGATTTAGTTAGAGCTTAAGGATTTTGGAGTATGTTTTTGTTTACTTTGCTTAAAATCATAATTAGGATAATTTAGGATGTTTGAGTTTTAGACAATATTGTATGCAATTTTGATTAGAATCTAAAAAATTTTGGAATTATATATATTTTTATTTGGTACCATATCATATTTATGCTACCTTAGGTTATTTGGTGATATTGTATGCGGGTTCTCTCTCTGTATCATTTAATTAGAAATTGCATATCGTAGGACTTAGAATTTTTTTTTTATTATTTGTTTCATTTTAGCATTCTATATACACAGGTTATGCATTTTTCTATTTGATTTTGGATGTTTTCTCTTCATTCATATTTTTTATATTCGCATGCATTTGAAAATTTTAATTAAGAATGAATGATGATTAGTAGAGCCCAACCTCATGGTTGGACAAATGGGATGCTAACACCTTACCTAGTTTGTACCTTAGCCCCCGAATCCTTGTTTTCTCTTGTTACCGTTTTAAAGATCAGTGACTCATTTTATTTTATTTTTATTTTTCTCAAAAATCAAGTGGCGACTCTATTTTTCACAAAAAAGATTTTTCGAAATTTGATTTTTAAGGTGTTAAAGTATTTTCTAAATATTTTTTGAATTCTCTTATTTTTGAAACAAAATCCTAAATTTCGGCGCCACAGTATTTTTTGGTGACTCTACTAGGGACATGTTTTTCAAAACAAATAAGCGGACTAGACTTGAACACATTATTGATTCTTAATATGAATTTTTCATTTTCATTCTCGCACGCATTTGCATTGTTCTCAACCCCCTGCCTGGTCGACCCGATATTCCAGTTAGTTTACTGTCTCGTGACTATGTTGGGGAGGCGGGCAAACCTTACTGGCTGCATGCTTTCACAGGTGCGGTAAAAGAGTTCTTGCGTACCACTTGACTATGTCCTGTACTACACCAGGCATGGGAGGTATATACTTGACTCTATTCAGAAGGTACCTTAATCATTGACCAAAATCGGCTTTTTCTGCATATATTTGCTTAAAACTCGCCATTAAGTATTGACTTGGTATGATTATTTATTTTATTTAATTGTATATTTTTCTTGTGTTTGTGTAGGACCTTTATTTATTTGTTTAGATTAAGATAATCTCTCTCTCTCGGGTTTCGACCCTGGTCTTCTTCCGGTGTTCTTTCATTTTAAAATAGTTTCTCTCTCGGTTCGTTGCCCGATTTTTGACCTGTTGATCTAGAATCTCGGGTTCTGCCCCGATTGTTGGCTTTAGCCTCATTGTTGATTTATGATAGTTTTCTCCCTCCTGAATTTTTCCTTGCTTGTTAGTTTTGTACCCTTGGTGCCGTTTAGGCTTGTATTCCCGAACCCTCATTTGGGTTCTTATTTTGAGGTATCGTTTGGCTTAGAACTATTTACTTGCTAGAGTGCTATCCGTTTTTTTCTTAGAATCTTAGGGAAAACATTCTTTTTGCAATTTTATTGGTCTCTTGCTCGATTTTCTGGCTCTTGGGTGTTGGGATTTCTAGTCGTTATGCTACCATTATGGGCCCAACTGGGGCATGTTTATGTTCTAGTGGTTATATCTTCTCATGGTAAGCTATTTTTTGTGTTTGAAGTGTTTGCTGCCTATTATCTGGGTTCTTTTCAAGAATTATCCAATACTAGTGATTCTATTTTTAGAGTTATTAGGTTTTACTTCGGATTTAGATCATTGAGTCGGAAGGTTTGCATCTAGTGCATATTTGGGCTCGATTAGAAATCGAGAGGCTTTACAGAATTTTAGAACAGATCACAGAACAGTTTGAGATGGACGAGAACAAACTGAATCTGACAGCTTTAACGAGGGTAATTACTAATATACATAGAGCCGTTGAGCAGTAAACCAAGGCTTAGGTGCAACGTCAGGCACAGATTTGGGCAATTCATGTCTGTTTGCCAGTATTGAATGAACAGTATGATGACTCAAATAGTAATGAGGAAGATTTTTGGAATGACAATTAGGTCCTCCAATGGACCGCAAGTTATTCTGCCACCACCACAGATCCCTCGTCGGGTAATAGTTGAGGAAGAAAACACTACTTAGTTTAGAGAATCTACATTGGCTGAGAAGAACGGATGGATGGAAAAGGTCCTTAGAAAGGCCACAGGAGTCGAAGAATATATACCCGATGTAGGGAGACTCTGCCTATTTCTAGGCACTGTGTAATAACCCGTACAATGACAGACAGTTCGTAGAAAATCTTAAAATAAAATTTCTGACAAATAATGATAAATAAAATTCAAATTAGAATTGAAAATTTAAAATACACAAAATACCGATAATTATAAAATAACATTCATACGCTATCTTGGATTTTTTAGAATTGTCTTAATTTCAATTTTTACAGTTTTTAAAAATATCAGTAAACGCTAAATCATGACAAGAAAATATTAGAAAGATAAAAAATCCTAGTGAAGATTCTAATTATGCGATAATTTATAAAAATGCATTAAAAGTTTATACTTGAATTTTTAAATTTTTTTTAAATTAAAAATTTTACATCAAAAAATAATTATAAATAAATAAATAAATAAGTGGATAAGTCCCAGTAAGAATAGAGTAGGCCGAAGGCTTTACTGCTGTGATATAATTTGCCTCCGATGGTATAGTGCATATATATATATATATATATATAGAGAGAGAGAGAGAGAGGCATATAATATATACACACATTACATATATTATATACTCACACAGCGCCAACCCCACAAACCGCGACGCACCACCACCGGGCAACGCCACCGCCGTCACTGGACGCCGCCCACACCACCCACGCCACCGTCGCGGGCCACCATTTCTCTCCCTCACTGTAATCTCTCTCTCGGTCTCTTTTCTCATCTCGTTTTTCTCCCCTTAAAACACACACACACACACATATATATATATATATGAAAATTTATATACACATCTTCCTATCACTATCACACAGCAATACCGCTATTACTTACTGTCACTAGTGGCTACTATCATTTTGACACTCTAACGCCGTTAATGAACGATTCCGATAGTTAGTAGACTGCTTTGACGGATCTAAATCAAAATATTTTTGTTTAATAAATTTTATTAATAAATTATTCTTTGAATTTATTTTTAACCTCGTAAAGCCATGATCCGATCAGTTGAGTGTGCACCCTTTGCTGATTAGATCAACCCATTTCTTTTGTTTTGATCAATTTCAAATTTAAGTTATTTGATTACTAGAAAAAAGTATGAAAAAAAAAGAAAAAAAAAAGAAGAAGAAGAATCGTTATGGAGGTTGATGATGAATACTGTTGAGGGTGGTTTTGCTTGTTTAGTTTAAATATTTTAGTTAGCATATTGTTAATTATTTATTTATGATATTTTTTTTAATTTTGAAAGTAATGAAAAGTATAAGAAAAATACAATTTTAAAGTATTTTTATAATTCTGGGAGCTAAATAATAAATTTTAATTAAAGTAATTAAGCAAATAAATTATAGTGTTTTAATTAGCTTTTATTGCTACTAGAAAGCTTTAAGTTATTTATAACGTTAATAGTTAAAAATTCTGAATTATGCACTTACGTAGAGTTTTGGATTCTTGTTAGACATTAAAATTGTCACCGAAAGATTAGAAATTTGGGATTGAAAACGAAGAAATAGTTTCGTTAGTCATACGTTGAGGTAAGATACTTAAGTATTATCTTGAACATAAATGCGATATTATTTTGAATATAAATGCATGTGAGAGCGCTTAAGTATTATTTTGAACAGAAATGCATGAATTATGTTTTAATTTTGTTTTATATCCATGTTTTGAAGCATGAGAAATTATGATATCATGATCTTTTATTCAAATGCACTGGTGTTGTTTTTTTTTTATTTTTAAAAATGCTATCTGCACTTTTACAAAGCATGAGAATGTGAAATGAAAGTTTTTGATAATGTTATGCGGCT